>MJUU01027188.1:91931-104903 GCA_002080025.1 Modiolus philippinarum | reverse complement strand
GGTCAAAGGGGCCAAAAATGCAATTTTTCTAAGTATGTAAAATCTTTATTTTTCATCGGATTTCGATGGGATTTTTTTCTTTGGATTCCTCTTGATCTTAGCTTTCAGTGATATGTCAACGGATTTTTCGTAGGTCTTACCGTTTCCGAGCTACAAGGGGTCAAAGGGGCCAAAAATGCAATTTTTCTAAATATGTAAAATCTTAATTTTTCATCGGATTTCGATGGGATTCTTTTCTTTGGATTCCTCTTGATATAAGCTTTCAGCAGTATGTCAACACATTTTGTGTAGCTTTTACCGTTTCCAAGCTACAAGGGGTCAAAGGGGCAAAATTTGCAATTTTTCTAAATATGTCCTATCTTTATTTTTCATGAGATTTCGATGGTTTTTTTTTTTCTTTGAATTTCTATGGATGTTAAGTTTTAGTTGATAGTACATATTTTGCATAGCTCTTACGGTTTTTTATCAGTAAGTAATCAAAAGGGTTTATTTATTCCCTATTTTGTTTCTAGCTAATAACTGTGTCTAGCTTCTTTTTGTGTCCATCTAATTATTGTGTCAAGCTCTTTACTGTGTCCACATTCACTTTAAACTACTTTTGTTGAAATTTCAGTGGTCGACATGCTGCGGTCGTATCATGCTGCGCTCGGCGTAGCCCTTTATTTTCACTTAAATTACTTCTATTTTAATTTTCTAGCATAAAAGCATGTTTATTAGAAATCCTATTTATTTTCAAATGGAGTAGCGAACCCCCTTAAGATTCACCTACTGTAAGCATAGTCAACACACAGGGATTATTATCTGTCATATTTTGTGAACATCCTGTATTATCTTATGTCATTTTGTTAATTTTGCAATTTCAACCAAACTTTTACGATGTGTTGTCCATGTAATACTTGAAATCTAACTTGACTGATTTTATGGGTTTAAGGAACCAAAACAATGGCCTCTTTGTTAATTCTGTTTTTAATTCATAAACTCTTCCATCCAAACCTTTAGATTATGATGTTCACCTGATCTTGTTATACACCTGATACTTAATTTTTTTTTAATTACTGATAAAGAAATCACTTGGGCAAAAATAGCCCATTCGTTAATTCTGTTTGTTAAATATTAAAACAAGTTTGTAGGATTTGTTGTGCACCTGTTTCTTGAAATTTTGATTTTGCTGATTTAAGAGGTTCACAGAGTATAAATTTGCTCATTGATAATCTTTCACTAAAATAGCTCATTTGTAGTGCAGGACACACAATAGTTCCATAGAGCACCCATCAATTTTTAGCTCACTTGGCTATAACCAGGGTGAGCTTTTGCCATCGCTTTGCATCCGTCCGGTGTAAACTTTTCATTCAAAGATCTTCTCCTCTGAAACTACTGGGCCAATTAAAACCAAACTTGGCCACAATAGTCCTTAGATGGTCCCCTGCAAAAAAGTTGTTTTTCAGAACCGTGCTATATCCAAGATGGCCGCCAGAGGGGATCATAGTTTTAACATAGGACCCTATGGGAAAACACTTTCAAAGATCTTCTCTGAAACTACTGAGCCAATTGAAACCAAACTTGGCCAAAATAGTCCTTAGATGGTCCCTGCAAAAAGTTGTTTTTCAGATCCGCGCTATATCCAAGATGGCCGCCAGCGGGGATCATAGTTTTAACATTGGATCCTATGGGAAAACACTTTCAAAGATCTTCTCCTCTGAAACTACTTAGCCAATTGAAACCAAACTTGGCCACAATAGTCCTTAGATGGTCCCCTTCAAAACAGTTGTTTTTTCAGATCAGTGCTATATCCAAGATGGCCGCCAGCGGGGATGATAGTTTTAACATTAGACCTTATGGGAAAACACTTTTAAAGATCTTCTCTGAAACTACTGAGCCAATTGAAACCAAACTTGGCCACAATAGTCCAAAGATGGTCCCCTGCAAAAAAGTGGTTTTCAGATCCGCGCTATATCCAAGATGACAGCCAGCGGGAATCATAGTTTTAACATTAGAACTGTACCCCCATCCAAAATAGTTGCCAGTCTGGAATATAGTTTAACTTTAGATAATATAACATCAATGTCTATTAACAAATTTGAAAATGCTGCCCTTAAAACATTGGGATTATTTTAACTGCATATGTCAGCCCTGGCCCAGGTGAGCGATACAGGCTCTTGAGAGCCTCTTGTTCTTTGAAGTCTAAATTGATTTTCTTCCAGGGTGCTTAGCTGATGATAAAATTACTATTTTAAATTTGGCTAGGTTGAATCATTAATAAGCAATGATCAGTCATATAAATAACTAAAACATACATCAATATATGTCTCTATTTCACAGAATCTTTTCTTAGCTTGAAAAACATTGTTTGTTAATCAAATATGTTTGTCTTTAACTTTTTGGTTTTGTTGTTACCCCCTTCTTTTTCAGGTTTTTTACCTGTTCGAGTAATCTGAACCAAACTTTACAGGAATGATTTATGGAAAACTCATTCCATGTAAGAAAATAACTACCGATAAAGAAAACATAATCACAGTAACTTCGGTATTTATTTATCTGTTTATGTAACTAATCTCCTTTGGAAAACTGACCAGAAGCAAATTAAACCAAACTTTACAAGAATCCTTCAACATGATTGCCGACTCGTTATAACAATCCTTTGAAACACTTTGAGCTTGACTCTTTAAAAGGTTACCTATTTCTTTTAGTTCTGACAACCTACATCACCAGCCAGGAACAAAGTTTAATTTTAGATGCCATAAGAAGAATATATTTGTCATGTACTTTGAGACTATAAAAGCAAACCGAACCAATATATTGGATGTTTTAACAAGGACCCTATGGATGGGAAAACATGTTTTATCGTCTCATCTAGATCTACTGAAGCAGGTTAAACTAAGTTGTACAAGATTGATGCACCTGAGATAAAATTTTTCAATGCCATATGGTTATGGGTTATTTCCCTTTAAATTCTGCTTTCAAATCTTCTTTTGTTTACTTTTCTCTTTTAAGTTTTAGAGAAATTGCCTGCTATCACTTTATTAGAAATAATTATTTGTTACATAATCTAGAGCAAAAAAGTGTTTTTGTACAAATTTTTACATTTTTTTGCAAAAATACTTTCATAAACTATACTTATTTCACAATTTAATAATAATTGTATATAACTGTATATTGTATCATTTAGTTATGTTTGTTTGCCCACAATGCAAACATCTTTCTCATTTAATAGTGAAGTTGCATCTATGCTTCAATGACTGTATAACTTTATAGCTGACCTGCATGGCTCTGCCATGGTGATCTTCTGGCCTTCAGTGGTCTGTCCATCGTAAACATTTCATTCAAATATCATCTTCTCTGAAACCATTGGGCCAATTGCAACCAAACTTGGGCACAATGGTCCTTAGGTGGCCCCATTAAAAAAAGTGTCTGGCAAGTCTGTATCATATCCAAGATGGCCGCCAGCAAGGAACGCAGTTTAACATTGGACCCTATGGGAAAGCATTCAAAGATCTTCTCTGAAACTACTGCGCCAATGAGAACCAAACTTGGTCACAATAGTCCTTCTGTGGTCCCCTTTGAAAATTTTGTCTGGCAAGTCTGCACGTCATCCAAGATGGCCGCCAGCGGGGAACTTTGTCCAAAATTGGACAATATTGCAAAAATCTTCTCCTCTGAAAATACTGGGCTAATTGGAACCAAACTTAGTCACAATGGCCCATAGGTGGCCCCTTTTAAAAAATGTGTTCATATATCCTAGATGGCCGCCAGGAGGGAACATGTTTTTAACATTGGACCCTATAGGGAAACATATTCAAAGATCTTCTCCTCTGAAAGTACATGGCCAGATGGAATCATACTTAGTTACAATGGTCCTTACTTGGTCCCTTTCGTAAAATGTGTCTGGATGTCTGCATAGCATCCAAGATGGCAGTCAGCGGGGAACATTGTTTAACCTTGGACCCCATGGGAAATCATTTAAAGATCTCCTCTGAAAATACTATGCCAATTGGAACCAAAGTGCGGCACAATGATCCTTACATGGTCTTCTTCAAGAAAGGTGACAGTTGGTCTACACCCCATCAAAAATAGCTGCCAGTGGGGAACATAGTTTAATTTTGGATCATACAATATCAGCAAACTTCAAAATGAGACCCTTAAACATTAATAAACATCAGCAAACTTCAAAATGACACCCTTAAACATTAATAAACAAATTTGAAAATGAGAACCTTAAACGTTGTGATTATTTTGACTTATTGTGTCAGCCATGACCCAGGTGAGCGATACAGGCTCTTGAGAGCCTCTTGTTCAGGTGTGCGCCTTGACCAAGATGACCAGCAGCGGAGAAACATAGATTTAACACTGGACCCTATTGGAAAACGCATTTACAGATCTCCTCTTAAACTACAGAGCCAATTTGAACCAAACTTGGCAATAATAGTCCTTGGGTAGTCTCCTTCAAAAAGTTGTTTTTCAGGTCAGTGCTATATCTAAGATGGTTGCCAGCAAGGAACTTAGTTTTAACATTGGACCCTATCGGAAAAGACATTCAAAGATCTTTGAAACTGCTGATCCAAAAGGAACAAAAATTTGCCACAATGGTCTTTATGTAGTCCCCTGCGAAAAAGTTGTTTTTCGGGTGAGGGCTATATGCAAAATGGCCGCCAGTGGGGAACATAGTTTTGATATTGGACCGTATGGGAAAAAGATATTCAAAGATCTCTGAAACTGCAGAACCAAATAAAACAATACTTTGCCACAACAGCCCTAAGGGGGTCCCTGCAAAAGAGTTGTTCTTCAGGTCAAACTATATCCAAGATGGCCGCCAGCGGGGAACATAGTTTAAATATTGGGCTCATTAGGAAAAGACAATCAAAAATCGTCTTATCTGAAACTGCTGAACCAATTGGAATCAAACAAGGCCACAACAGTCCATAGGTGGTCCCCTGCTAAAAAAAGTTGTCTTCAGGTCAGCACTATATCCAAGATTGCCGCCAGCAGGGAACATAGTTTTGACATTGGACCACATTGGAAAGACATTCAAAGATCTTCTAATTGAAACTTCTGAGCCAAAAGGAACCAAAACTTGACCACAATAGTCCTAAGGTGGTCCCCTTCAAAAAGTAGTTTTTCAGGTCATTGCTATATCTAAGCTGGCCGCCAGAGGGGAACATAGTTTTAACATTGGACCCTATGGAAAAAGTCATTCAAAGATCCTCTTTGAAACTGCTGATACAAAAGGAATCAAACTTTGCCATAATAGTCTCTATTCTGTTATCCGGCGTGACATCACAAAGCTGAATTGACCGATCAGATTAGTCGATTTCAGTCTTACACCCCCAACATAGGCAGTGACGCGATCGATGATTACAGTTATAATCTATGTAAAAAATCGATATTTTAAATTGCAATATATTCGGTGTTATAATAACTATGATCTTGAAATTCGGAGTTGATGTTTATATTGGTTTCCCAAAAGTATATTCCGAGTTTCATTTAAATATCTTGAAAAATGAGTGAAAAAACAAAAGTTGAAGTTACTTAGATATATAAAGAAATCTGGACTTTTTCACCGCCTCCACAGGTAAAGTGCCCGGATGCCCGGATAAGAGAATTTGATCCCCTGCAAAAAAGTTGTTTTTCAGGTCAGCTCCCTATCCAAAATGCCCACCAGCGGGGAACATGGTTTTAACATTGGACCCTATGGGGAAAATACATTCAAAGATCTTCTCTGAAACTGCTGAACCAAGTGAAACAAAACTTCCAGAATAGTGCTCAGTTGATCCCTGCAAAAAGGGTGTTTTTTTTTTAGGTCAGCGCTATATCCAAGATGGCCACAAGCATTGGAACATAGTTTTATTATTCAATCCTATGGAAAGAGACATTCACAATCTTCTCCTCTTGTACTAATGAGCCAAATGGAACCAAACTTGGCCACAACAGTCCTTAGGTTCCCTGCCAAAAGTCGTGTTTTTAGCTCAGCACTATATCTATCCAAGATCGCCGCCAGCGGGGAACATAGTTATAACATTTGACCCTTTGGGAAAAGACATTCAAAGATCTTTTCCTTTGAAACTGCGAAGCCAAATGGAACCAAACATGAATGGTCACAATAGTCTTTATGTTGTCCCCTGTGAAAGAAAAAATGTTTCAGGTTCACACTTTAACCAAGATTGCTGCCAGCAGGAAACATAGTTTAACATTGGACCGTATGATAAACACTAACAGAGGTCAGAAGTCTTCTCCCCTTAAACTACTGGGCGTGTTGGAACTATGGTTCTCCCCTTAAAGTACTGGGCGTATTGGAACTATGGTTTCTTTTATATGAACTAACTATGTAAGACAGACAGGGTGAGCGATACAGGCTCTTAGGAGCCTCTTGTTTCCAATCTATTAACAAGCAACGCAGAACGGTCTAACATTAGACCTTTAATATGGCAAACTTTACACTTTGATCTTCTCCATGGCTCTATCAAAACCAACTGAATCAAATTGAAACTGAAAAAAAGTATTAAAGAATTTATAGAGAATGCAACGTTTGTTTATATCCACCAAAAATATATATGAATGGTGGGATCTTTGATCATTTCCTATAAGACTGGAATCATATCGAATCAATGTTAACATTCGACTGCAAGGGAAATATATTTTGATCATCTCCGAAACTACAGGAACAAAGTTAATCAAACTGTACTAGAATGATATCATAAACAAAGACAGCTAATTTTGTTCATGTATGAAATGAAAACATGACAGTCAGTGCCACTGGATAATGTAATTCGGTGTTTTTTACAGTTTCTTTATTTTTTCTCAATTTTTGTTTTTTGTTTAGCTCATCTGGCTATTCTAGGAAGAGCTTTTGCCATCACTTGGCGCCCGTCGAAAGTCCACCGTAAACTTTTCATTCAAAGATCTTCTCCCCCGAAATCACATGATTAATTAGAACCAAACTTAGTCATAAAAGTCTATTGGTGGAACCCTTATGAAATTGTATCCGACAGGTCAGTACCTCATCCAAGATGGCTGCCAGCGGGGAACATAGCTTTAACATTGGACCCTATGGAGAACACATTCAAAGATCTATTCAGAAACGACAAGTACAATTAAAACCGAACTAAGTCATTATGGTAATTAGATGGTTCCTTCCAAAAAATGTGTCCGACAGGTCCGTACCTCACCCAAGATGGCCTCCAGCAGGGAACTTAGTTTTAACATTGGTCCCTATGGAGAACTCATTCTAAGATCTTCTCAGAAACTACAAGTATAATCAAAACCAAACTTACTCACAATGGTCCTTAGATGGTTCTATCCAAAAAAGTATCCGGCAGCTCCGTAGCTCATCCAAGATGGCCGCCAGAGGGAAAGTAGTTTTAACATTGGTCATGCGAGAATTAATTCAAAGATATTCCCAGAAACTACCAGTAGAATAAAAACCACGCTTTTTCACAACGGTTCTAAGATGGTTCCTTTCAAATAAGGCATCCGTCAGGTCCGTATATCATCCAAGATGGCCACCAGCGGGGAACATAGTTTTAAAATTACACCCTATGGAAAATAAACAATGGAGGGATATGGAGTAAAAGCAAATGAGACAAAATCTCCACAAATACGTGGGGAAAAACAAGCAATGGAACAACGCTTTTATTGTTGTTCTTCATCTTGAAGTCACCAATGAGCTATGCTCATACCTCATAGTAAGTTCAAGACGGCCCCTAGCACCGGTTTGAGCGGAATTTATTGCTGGATGTCGAGCAACGCTACATCCATGTTTATCATGTAATGGATGCGAGATCGTCAACAAACATAAAATCAACTGGCAAAGTATTCTTACAATTGCTGTCATCTAATACACTCTAAGATCTCAGAAATTACCAGTACAATTTTAACCAGACTTAGTCACAATGGTCACTAGACTGTTTCTTCCAAAAAAGGTACCCGGCAGGTCCGTATCGCATCTAAGATGGTTGCCAGCGGGGAACATAGTTTAAACATTGGGCCGTATGGAGAACACCTTCAAAGATCATCATCTCAGAACAACCAGTACAATTTAAACCAAACTTATTCACAATGGTCCTAAGATGGTTCCTTCCAAAAAGGTATCTTACAGGTATGTACGTCATGCAAAATTGCCGCCAGCCGGGAACATAATTTAACATTGGACTCTATGGAGAACACGTTAAAATATCTTCTCAAAAACTGCCAGTACAATTATAACCAAACTTACTTACAATGGTCTTTAAATGGGTCCTTCCAAAAAGGTAACTTACAGGTCCGTACCTCATCCAAGATGGCCGCCAGCAGGGAATATGGTTTTAACATTGGACACTGTGGAAAACACATTCAAAGATCTTCTCAAACACTACAAGTATAATTAAAACCAAACTTAGTCACAATGGTCATTAAATGGTTCCTTCCAAAAAAAGGTATAAGGCAGGTCCGTACTTCACCCAAGATGGCCGACAGCTGGGGGGGGGGGGGCAATAGTTTTAACATTGGACTCTATGAAGAACACATCCAAAGATCTCAGAAGAAACCTCCAGTACAACTATAACCAAACTTATTCATAATGGTCCTTACACGGTTTCTTCCAAAAAGGTATCCGGCAGGTCCGTACCTCATCCAAGATGGCTACCAGCCGGAAACATAGTTTTATCATTGTACCCAAAGGAGAACATATTGAAAGATCCTCTCAGGAAGTACTAGTACAATTACGACCAAATATAAGTCGCAATTGTCCTTACACGGTTTCTTCCAAAAAGGTATCCGGCAGGTCCGTACCTCATCCAAGATGGCTACCAGCCGGAAACATAGTTTAACCATTGTACCCAAAGGAGAACACATTGAAAGATCCTCTCAGGAAGTACTAGTACAATTACGACCAAATATAAGTCGCAATTGTCCTTAAATGGTTTCTTCCCAAACGGTATCTTACAGGTCTGTTCCTCATCCTATATGGCCGCCAGCGGGAAACAGATTTAATATTGGACCCTTTGGAAAATATTTTCAAATATCTTTCAAGAAACTACTAGTTCAATTAGAACCAAATTTCGTCACAATAGTCCTTAGATGATTCATTGTTAAAAAGGTAATCCGGCAGGTACGTACCTCATCCAATATAACCGCCAACGGGGAACATACTTTAACATTGAACCTGTGAAAAACTCATTTAAATATCTTCTTCTCAGAAACTACTAGCTCCTTTAGAGTCAAACTTAGTCACAACTGTGGTGAGATGGTCCTGTCCAAAAAAACTGTCCGTTAGGGCCTTACCGTTCAAGTGACCGCCTGCAGGGTACATCCTATTGTTAAATGTGAAATCATTAAAGCCTAAAATCACATGTTTGGTATGATTTGATAAAAAAATAGCTTCAAAAGTTTATTTGTTCTATTTGTTCATATAGAAATATTCTTTTTATTACTACAACTTATTTTATATATCAAACAGTTCTAATTATATATACTGAACAAACGAGTTAAAATTCTTGTCGAACTGCGATAAAAGGTAAAACAAAAAATATATACACATATCAAAACATAAAAGATTAAAAAACAAGCAGACAGAGGTAGGGATTGGCCAAGATCATCGACATTAATGTCTTCAAGGGTCCATGGAAGAGAAACAAAAATGGCTGAGAAATGAAATATTACGTCACAAAAATAAATTTGATAAAATAAATTAGACGTTCATTGTTTAGACAGTGGAGCCCAATTGTTGAAGTAATCCCCAAATGGATAGGAGGGGGGAATTTAGCCCTCAACACGAAACAGAAATTAATCAAAAGAAAATAACTATCGAAAAAGTATTGAAATAACAAATATAATGTAAAAATAAATAAAATTGAAGAAACTGTTGTCGCTGTTGTCGTGAACTGTCAACCTGAGTAAGGACTGTCACGCTCATGTCTTCCATGGAATGTTGGCGAAACCTGAAATGGTTACCGACGGGTGTGTCTTTGTGAGCTGTTACGGATCGAAGATGCTCAGCAAAGCGATCACCCAGTCTGTGCATGGCAAGTCTCACATACATATATTTTGTGACACCGTCTACATACTATGGCATATATCACATTCTTGGTTATACAAGTATAACCAGAACTGATTTTGTAAGAACCATCAGGACCCTAGATGAATTCCGTTTCCATAGTAAAGGGACAAGTTCGACAGATCTTGCGACCACAACGTCGTGTTCCCCTATATGATTTGTTGTTACTGGTCTGGTCGGTCCTGATTTTGCTGGACACTAGGTGATCTCTTAAACTTTTTCCTTTGCGATAGGCTGTAATTGGCAAAGATGGAAATATTTCAGCCATCAGTGGATCATCTTGTATATTTTTTTTGAAATTCTGTACTAATATCTTCTGTATAGCGACATTGTGAGGGTGGTAAGTTAGAACTAAAGGTATTCTTTCGCTGTTTTCTTTTTTTTGTCATTGCCTTTTGCGAGTAATTATAGTAACAGAGTCAACAGCCCTGGAAATCACTTCCATTGGATATCCTCTCCTAATGAAGAATTCAGACATCAGGGCACACTGTGATTCGAAGTCCTTGTCATCACTGCAAATACGCCTAAGCCGCATGAATTGAGATTTAGGGATAGCGTCTTTGCAACTTAAAGGATGACAGGAAGAATAATCCAAATAAGAGTGTGCATCGGTTGGTTTGTAAAAAACTGATGTCGATAGTACGTTTTCATGAATCATACATTGAATGTCAAGAATAACAAAATACTGCGAAGTTATACGAAAGGAGAGTTTAGATTCACTGATGTCGAAAGTGTACGTATAGCTGGATGATAGGTCGATAGTCCCCGGACCGAAGATTTTGAAAAATGCTTCGCTGTACTCAAAGGTATAACAGCAATATTTTTAGGTATTCGCAGACAAAACTGCTTATATTTCAAGATTCCATCAAGTGAATTCACGATTTCCCGTGCAGGAAGATTCTATTGGCTGATGAAGTGATGACGTCATTTTTTCACATTATTTTCTAAGTCTTAAATAATTTATTTTCTATGTCATTGAAGTCATCATAAAATGTTTTAAACATTTGAAATGTAATAAGTTAATAACATTTGATAATTTGATAAGCCAAAAATTTGAGTTTCGACATAAACAATCGATGTAAATCGACTTTTTGTCTCCGAAAGTGTTGTTTTAAGGTCGACATCACCATCTTGTGGATATGGGATATCTGTTTCCCAAATGACAACAGATCTTTCCCTTTAAAGCTTTAATGTTGTTTCCTCTACCGGATTTGACTTTACTACCGGATTTAACATGTTCAACGCGGCGGGTGTCTTATAAGAAGCAAGGGATGCTTACTCTTCCGGTGCACCTAATCTCACCCATGGTTTTTTTATTGGATCTGTGTTGTTTATCTTTTTGTGTGTGTGTCTTCATTTTTCTTTTCTGTTCCATACTCATGTTGTGTCTCTGTTTCTTTATTGTTCAGATACCGGTATTACCATTGTCCTTGGATTATTCGTTTTGGATTGACGGTTCGGTTCTCAATCATTTTTTATTGAGTCGAAGCAATTTATTTTCTTACTTTTTTCATTTGTTGGTTGTAATTTCCAATTTTGTCCTGTTTTGTTTTGATCAGGTTTTATGTTCCTGTGATGTTTTGTGTTTTGTTTTGTATATACCCAAAACAAAACATAATGGATTCCTCAGACAGATTGGAGGTTAAATGTAAACTCTTGCAACCTTCGACAAAGAAGCAACGTGTTGTATCAAAATATGGATTCTGTTGCATCAAGGGATCTGCCCGTCGAGGAAGCACAATCGTTGGTACAAAGTAGGGCATTTCTACTGTACTACAATTATCTAATGACAGAATCGACAGCGATCAAGATGATTAATTCCACTGAAAACTGAGAAGAATCATTGTAAAACAAAAATACCTGATGCAGAACTTCAATGTCAGAGTGTATGCAATAAAATTTTTGCCAAGCAATTGAAAAAGGTCAAATCAAAATGTACGAGCAATATATCGTCAACGGTCTCGCTTGGACAAAGCCAAATATACCTGACGGTCCTTCTACTCCATCTTCTGCTACAAACTTTGACTGGAAGTCTATGTGTTTATACAGTACCATCACCGGAATCACCGGCATTATGGCTATAAATAGAGACCCCATAAGTAAAGCTTTAAACTGTGTTTTACAAAAAGAATGTGCTAGTGCTGAAAGTTGCGGCGATTGGGTCCTTATCAGATGGATCCGATTTGGTTGCTGTTGGTGCTCAGTACCACAGCAAATGTCACCAAGCATATGTATCTGAGAGAAGCATCAAATTTTGTGACAAATATCTCCAGAGTTGATCCACACCAAGAAGCATTTTAAAAATTAGATTCTAAAATTGATGAAGCATTATTCCACGAAGGCGCGGTGTTTGAACTTCAAAGCTTTTTGATAAATATAAACAATATTTTAATATTAGGATGGTGTCGATAGTCCAGGTTATTCATCTCATCGAATAAAAGAAAAGCTAACAAGTCATTATTGTGATAGAGTCATATTTAAAGCACAGACTAGTAGTAGCCACAGCGACATACTCATGGCAAATATTGCAACTGAAGCGTTTTATTTCCACTGTGGTATTCCAAGCACAGGGTTGCCAACCAAATAAATGTGAGCTTTATCGGACAACGTCAAAATCCGTTTTGTTTTTGAGGCCACGGCTATTCTAATTTCTTATATCAAAGGTACTCAAAGTTAGTGGAGAAGCGGCTGCATGAATGATATTTAATGCCTCATCTTCTGCATCATCTGGACTTCAACGCGTTATTGCTTGCTCTCCTTGTTCATTTAAGTTTTGATACTGGTATTGGTATTTGGTTGCATTTGTCTAAAGGTGGGCGAAGTTACCAGCCCATACCATTGGAGCTACGCTTGAACTAAGCTTGTGTGAAGCTCTGCCTGCCTTCAATTATATTACTGGTTGCCAGTGGCGGATCCAGAGTTTCTGCTAAGGGGGGGGGGGGGGGGGG
>MJUU01027188.1:57251-89913 GCA_002080025.1 Modiolus philippinarum | reverse complement strand
CCCCCCCCCCCCCTTCAGGTTAAATGGTCGGTCCCTAAAGATATTTATAATGAAAAAGTGATATTTTTTTTTTAAAAAAGGAGATAATAAAACTATGGGAGGTTCTTAACATAGGTTTCTTTTCAAACATGTTAGGATTTCAGAGGACCTCTGCCAATATTTTTTTTCTTTGAAAGGAAACTCTGATTGTTTTGATTTCAACAATTTACATTATCTAGATTATAAGGGGAACCCCTGCCCATTTGTTTTTTTTTTGTTTTTTTTTTCTGTTTTTTTTTTGTTTTTATTATTATTATTATTATTACTAGTATATTTTTTTGCGTGTTTTTTTTATGAATTATGATCTCATATGTATTGTAATGGATGGTAGAGCTATCAGTTGCCATGGAAGCCACCAGAAAAACCAGAAAACTGAAGTTTTACAAAAAAGTATTCTGCGACATATTTTCTTTACGGTTACATTAGATTATAAGGAAACCTCTGCCCAATTCTTTTTAGGGGGCTCAGAATGTTTTTAATTTCAGCAATTTATATTGCCTAGATTATAAGGGGAACCCCTGATTAACTGAAATTTTAGAAAAAAAAGTTATTCTGCTTAATTTTACGTTTTGTTTTCAGAAATACGTATGCAGTAGTTAATAAGGAGATTCCCTGTCCGAATATTTTTTGAAAGGGGCTTTCTAATGTTTTAATGTCCGGAATTTATTACCTATATTGTTTAGGGAACCCCTGCCTTAATATTTTTGAGAGGTATTCTAAAATAGGATCAAATGGATAACACATTCAAAGGTCCTCTCAGAAAAAAACTTGTCCAATTACAACACAATGTTACTTTGATGGTACATTCCAATAAAGATATGACTGCCAGTAGTAACATAGTTTAACATTTGCCCCGTTGGAAAACAAATTCAAAGATCTCAGAAACAACTAATCCAGTTAGAACTAAACTTAGTCACAATGATCCATAGACTGTCCCCTGCAAAACACCCTGAAAGGTATCCTGCACATCAGTACCTCGTTGCCATCAGCGGGTAAATAGTTAATTCAAGATTCAATTAAAAAAATTAGGTCTATAAAACCACTAATCCGATTGGAACCAAACTTGATCACAGAAGTCCTTTCTTTTTTTGTTTTTTGTTCGTTTTTTATGAATTGTGGTCTCATATGTGTTGTAATGGTTGATAGAGCTATCAGTTGCCATGGAAACCATACCAGAATCATAAGTTTTACAAAAAAGTAATCTGCTTAACTGCTTAACTGAAATTTTAGAAAAAAAAGCTATTCTGCTTAATTTATTTTTGTTTTCAGAAATATGTATGCATTAGTTAATAAGGCTGCATATTTTATTTGCGGTTACCTTAGATTATAAGGAAAACCCCTGTCCAATTCATTTTAGGCTCAGAATGCTTTTTTAGTTTCAGCAATTTATATTGCCTAGATTATAAGGGGAACCCCTGCTTAACTGAAATTTTTAGAAAAAAAGCTATTCTGCTTAGTTTCAGGTTTTGTTTTCAGAAATATGTATGCAGTAGTTAACTCTGATTGTTTTATTTTCAACAATTTACATTATCTAGATTACTAGTATAAGGGTAACCCGTGCCCATTTGTTCTTCTTTTGTTTTGTTTTCTGTTTTTGTCTTTGTTTATTATTATTATTATTTTTTTTTTGTTTTTTGTTTTTTTTTATGTACTGTGATATCATATGTATTGTAATGGATGGTAGAGCTATCAGTTGGCATGGAAGCCAGACCAGAAAAACCAGAAAACTGAAGTTTTACAAAAAAGTATTCTGCGACATATTTTCTTTACGGTTACATTAGGTTATAAGGAAACCTCTGCCCGATTTTTTTTAGGGGGCTCAGAATGTTTTTAATTTCAGCAATTTATATTGCCTAGATTATAAAGGGAACCCCTGATTAACTGAAAATTTAGAAAAAAAATTATTCTGCTTAATTTTACGTTTTGTTTTCAGAAATATGTATGCAGTAGTTAATAAGGAGATTCCCTGCCCGAATATTTTTTGAAAGGGGCTTTCTAATGTTTAAATGTCAGTAGTATTTATTACCTATATTGTTAAGGAAACCCCTGCCTTAATATTTTTTTCTTAATATGTTCTGAAATGGGATCAAATGGATAACATTCAAACACATTCAAGAGTCTTCTCAGAAACAACTTTTCCAATTACAACACAATGTAACTTTGATGGTACATTCCAATAAAGGTATCCGGGAGGTCTACACCCCATCAAATATGACTGCCAACAGTAACATAGTTTAACATTTGTCCCTTTAGAAAACAAATTCAAAGATCTCAGAGACAACTAATCCAGTTAGAACCAAACTTAGTCCTTTGGTGGCCTAATTCAAAATTTGCATCGGGCATGTTTGCATCCAATCCAAGGTGGCCTCTAGCGGGGAACAAAGTTCAAAACCTTGGCCCCTATTGGAAATGCCATTCATCTCATTTGATCAGTCATGTTTCAGGTGAGCGATACAGGCTCTTCAAAGCCTCTTATTTCTGTTTCTTTTGTAACTATAGATATTTGTGCAATTGCTGAATTTTTCTTTCTACGGTGAGATCTAATATGTATTGTCACTGAATTTCAAGCTCTCCAACAACATAAGCAACCTATGTACAGAAATTCTTCAACCTTGATCTGAACTGTTAGCTTTTGTTTGTCCCCCAGGTATGGGTCTGATTGAAGGCAGTAAATGATTCGGGTGAGGTTTGCAACGTGTTCAAGATAACTCCGATATCTGGTGTAAGACAGAATAACTTGAACCATTCAGGGCTGCTTTACTGCCTCTGTCGAACCTTTTTGGGTCGTTTTGGTTTTATGGGGAGAATATCATTTTTTTTAAAAAATCAACAGACGACATTTCCAAAACAGGTATGTTGATCATCTCAACAGCAACAACAAATACCTTATTATCTTCAGACACCATTTAGTGTATACAACTCAGAAACTACAGGAGCAAATTTTACCAAACTGTACTGGAATGATATCCTAAACACGGACATTATACAATTACGGCCCTCTGAAGAGGTTAATATCTAAAATTGTCAACCGTACTAGGGTTATTTCCCCGAGGGCTTTAGCCCGAGGGAAATAACCCTAGTAGGTTGACAATTTTAGATATTCACCTCTTCAGAGGGCCGTAAATGTTTTATTATACCGAACAAACAATGGATAAAATATTTGACAAAAAACATGTATGTAAAATAATGAAATCACTTGATTTTTCCCCTGTTGATATCACATTCTGCTTTGCATGTGATCTTGTCTCGCTTGCATTTAGTTATATATATTTTCTTCGTATTTCTTAGTTTTCATGGATTATATCGAGTTTAATATGAAACCAAGAAATATAAATATTATTGTCAGTGTTCTGACATAACACGAAGTCTTGCCCAAAAGAGAAACTTGAACTAATCTTGGATTTACCCTAGTTTGACACATCATATATACTTGGAGCATCGCCATCGCTTTTCGTGGCCTTAAGTGTCGATTATGACGTCACGATTTCCATTGAAAAACAATGTAATCCACGAAAACTAATGTCTCACGATAACCCATGATTATACGGTAAATCACCCTTTCCTTAATTATTTTGTTCCCTTGCTTAAAATAATCTTACCTTATTTGCTTATGAAATCAAGTTTGATTCGCTGTTGCTTATAAACAATTAATTCCTCATGGTCATTGATTTGTCACTACAATAAACTGTTATGTAGACTTGGAAGAACCGCCACTGAATTGAACGCACTTACAGTTGACATAATGCATTCCCTAAGCCCATAGTAATGAAAGATTGAACATCTTCACAAAACAATGAACCTAGATAACACATTTCTTTTGTCTTTTCCCACATAATCATGAACTTATCGCTTTTAATGATAGCAATATCTATTTCCTTCTGGAAATGCCTAGACGGACCAAACCTTTATCATGTTTATCCCTTCAAGGCTTCTCGTGTTGGAAGTTGAACTCCCTGTCATGATTTGTCAAAAGAATATTGCGCAAAGCATGCCAATGCCAATTATGTTGCCTTTTTAGTATTGTCGGTTTCCTTATTAGCTAGGAGCTGGTCCAAATACTCATCGGTTGAACTGCCAAACCTGACACTGGCAGCTGCCATTTGTATACAAACGATCATGACGTAATTAAGGTTGATCGGTAGTCTTCCGCCATTTTGAATTTGTTATTTATGTTGTTGTGGTATTATCTGTTTTTTTAAATATGCAAATATTTTTATTTGTAATAAATTAATCAATATTATATCCATAATAGAAAATGCAAAGGGCATACTTGGACTTGATTTTGCATGTCTTTATATAATTAGATGAGATATGGTAACTTCATAATTAAATAAATTGGAACATAATATTTGAAAAAGGGAGATAATCTGATAAAAATATTTTATATATATATCACTATGAAAATTCACATTTTATAAATTTTATGGAAAACGAAGTCGGTGACCCCCATTTTTCCTTATATTTTTTGGAAGTATGTTCAAATGGCTAACATATGAATAAAGTAGAAAAAAATCTATGGAATAGTTTTAAAGAAATCAACAATATACTTGTTTCTCCCTATATATTCATTAGAAATATTTGATTTTTTTATATCAGTTATTTTAAAAACACTCACGGTGGCCCCCTTTTTTATTTTTTTTTATTTCAATGCTTATATAATAAGGAAACTTTCCTGTAAAAATAAAAAAAAATCCATGGAAAAAAATTTGGAGTACCCATCTACCTTAAAATGGGAGACAATTCAGAGTAAACTACAACCAGAGGCTATCCGACCGATAACGTCCTTATATTTAATTATATCAATACAAATCGATATTTTTAGTTTTTTTTATGAAAATACTATAAAATTTCACAAAACATGGTTAACCACCATACATTTAAATTTTCAAGGGTTATTCACCGGTGAATAATTTAGGATATTCCATGGACATGAGTATTTTGTAAAGGTTATTCAACCTTTGTGCCAATTTCAAGAAAAATATCCAGATTATTTTATGTCATGTGACTTTATTTGAACCAATAGAATCAATTACTTATTATGTAAGGTATAATAATAAATTTTGTTCCAGTCTGAAATTAAAACACGACAGACAGAGACACTGGAGTATAATTTGATTCGGTATTTTTTTACCATTTTTTTTCTGATGTTAAGTACAGCTTTACAGAAGTGATGTACGGAAGATTAATTACAGTGCTTGATCATTTTATTGTTGTATTTTCTTCAAGCATGGCTGACATCCCTGAACGTGCTTATAATGTATTCTACTTCAAGAAACAGGTATAGCAAGGGAACTCCATATCAATATTTAACCAAAAAAAAAGCTTATCTGGAATTTTTTAAATACTTGCAGGGGAAACTGGCTTAAATTGCTAGTTTCCAATGTCATAATCGAAAAATTGAAAATTTGAAAGTTGGGATGTAATTTTCGAAATTCGTGACTTCCACTGCACTAATCAAACCAGTTTCTGACACCCTTTCATTTTGAAGTTAAATAGCTCATATAGTAAATCTTTGCTTTGTTTTTTTTCTGTCTCTTTCTTTCAAACTAGATATTTGAAGAATTGCTGTAATTTTTTTTTTTCAAATTTGCAACGTGTTCATCATAACTCAGATATCTGCTATAAGAGAAGTAACTCTAACCATTCAGATCTGTTTTACTGTCTATGTGGAACCTTTAGTGAAATAAAAGTTTTTTTTTAGGTTTCAAAAGAAAGGATGACATAGATTTGGTGTGATTATCTGCATCCGTTTGTTATCATGAAGGGGTTTGGAAAGGGATTCATACGTTTTGGAGAGAATGTGTTTGTCTTTAAAATAGTTTAAATCTAACAATCTGATATCGTGGGAGGAAAACTTTTTATGGGCATATATGTTTTTGTCTACAGCATTGTCGATTAAACTTACGTGGCCAACCCCTTTTCTAATTGATTACAACTGAGATTGGGTGAGAGAGTTTTGTTTCTGTTTAAGGGAAGTTTAAAAAAACAAATTCGGTTATTTGGAGTCTGTAGCATGCTTGCGTAGCCATTAAAAATTAACGTCATTTATAATTAAAAAAAATCAAAGTTCTGTAGAATTTTATTGTATACTAATTTATGCCTGAAGTGATTTTCTTTGATATTCCAGCCATGACAAATTTGTATGTTTGGTTTACAGGTAAAAGACAGGAGATACTAGAAGAATATAGTTTATGGAAGAATTAAAATGTAATACGTTAATGCTCCAGGAAATTCATCATAACTTGCACAAATGAGGACTTTCCCTGCCCACAGGTACCACAATGACGGTCCAGCAATTATAAGAGTATGTAGATTGTTTAAATTAACATAAAAATAACTTAAGTTGTCGTTCCATTTGTTTTCAGTAAAGTTGCATTAAAACCGTTAACTTACCATTTTTTAAAAGAAGTCTAAAGACGTAATTCGGCTATTTTTAGAATCCTATTGTTTTGACGGCTAAAACAACTTCGTAAGCATTGTCTTTTCAGCATGTATTTGAAAATTCAATGATGTAAATCTGCTGTCATGATCACATGATTTTGGTGTTGATAGTACCGATTGTGTCTCATGTTTATAAACTTTATCCAAGTTAAAAATTCATGACATAAGTTTATCTTTATACCCGGAACCAGGGGCGTTAAGGTTTATCAGTTTCAATACGGACATGGCACTTTATGACAGTCACAGTCCAAGAGCAATCTTCTTTTTAGATGGTTTCATATAAATTTGGTGCCACAAGAATGTAACAAATCGATGACTTTGGGCTCTTAATTAGTATCCATTTGAACATCGAATGCCAGTTGAAATATGAATAAAAACCCCAAAGTCCAGCACCATACTAAGTCACAATGATCCTTTGATGGTCCCTTTAATGAAAGGTATACGGCAAGTCTGTTCCTCATCCAAGATGGCTGCCAGCGGGGAACATAGTTTTAAGATTGAACACAATGGAAAAGACATTCAAAGATCCAAAAAAGGTATTCAATAGGTCCGTACATCATCCCAGATGGCTGCCAGTGAGGAACATAGTTTTTACTTTGGATCTATTTATTTTAAGGGGAACTCCTGTCCAAAATTTTTATTTGAATTGTGGTCCGATATGGGTTATAATGGATGGAGTAGCTCTCAGTTGCCATGGAAACTAAACCAGAATACCGAAATTTTAGAAAAAAAGTATTCTGCTGTATATTTTATTTTTGATATCCGCAATATGTATACTATATAACAAGGGGAACCCCTGTCGATTTTTTTAAGGGGACTCTGAATGCTTTAAATTCAGCAATATGTATTACCTTGATTATAAGGGGGAACCCCTGCCCAATTTTTTAAATGGAATTCTGCTATGGGTTGTAATAGATTGTGGAGCTTTCGGTTACCATGGAAACCAAACAAGAAAATTGCAGTTTTAGAAATTTTAGTATTCTGCTAAATTCTGTGTTTTGTTTTCAGAAATATATAAACACTAGTTGACAAGGAGAACCCCTGTCCAAATATTTTTTGAAAGGGGCTTGCAATTTTTTAATTTCGGCAATAATTATTTCCTAGATTACAAGGGAAAGCCCTGCCCAAATTGTTTTGATCTGAAATGGGTGGAATTTGATAGCACATCCAAACACATTTAAAGATACTTTCTGAAACAACTTAGAACATAATGGTACTTTGATGGTTCCTTCCGATAAAGGTATCCAGGAAGGCCATATCTCATCCAATATGACTGCCAGCATTAAGATAGTTTATATCGGGTTCGATTAAAAGAATTAAGTCTCTGAAACCACTAATCCAATTAGGACTAAACTTGACCACAATTGTCATCTGGTGGCCCCTTAAAATTTGCATTTGGCATGTCTTCATGCATCCAATCAAAGGTGGCCGCCAGCAGGGAACATAGTTATAACATTGAATCCTGTTGGAAATGCCTTCTATTTATTACAGCCATGGTCCGGATGAGCGATACAGACCCTTGAGAGCCTCTTGTTTTCACAGTGATTGGTTATTCAACTGGAACCTTGAATAATGAAAAATTTATTAATGTTTTAGTTTGTGGATGATAAGTTGTGTTCGCCTCAGAAAAAAAGTTGTAATATGTTTTTAACACCTTTCTCACCATTAATTACTGTTATATTTTGATTTATTTTCTTTAAACTGATGAAAAGCTAATGGTCAAGCAAAATAGTAATCCATGTTCCTGCAACTACTCGAATTGCCTATGGGCGGAGGTATCTTTTGTGATCAGCTGATCACCTTTTTTCTAGTTTAAAAAGGGGGCTCAGAATGTTTTTAATTTCAGCAATATATGTTGCCTAAATTATAAGGGAACCCTTGTCTATTTTTTTTAATGATGGTTTGATATGGATTGTACTAGATGGTGGAATTTTCAGTTGCCATGGACACGAAACAAGAAACTGAAATTATAGAAAAAAAATTATTCTGCTAAGTTTTATGTTTTATTATCAGAATAATGTATACATTAGTTAACAAGAATAACCCCGAATATTTTTTAAAGGGGCTTTCTAATGTTTTAATTTCAGCAGTATTGATTACCCATATTGTTAAGGGAACCCCTGCTTAATATTTATGAGAGTTGTTTTGAAATTGGACATACTGGATATCATATTCAAACACGTTCAAAGGTCTTCTCAGAAACAACTTGTCCAATTAGAACACACTGGTACTTTGATGGTACATTCCAATAAAGGTATCCGGGATGTTCACACCTCATCAAATATGACTGCAAGCAGTAACATATAGTATAACATTTGACACTTTGGAAACAACTGGCCCGGTTAGAACCAAACTTGGTCACAATGATCCTTAGATTGTTCCTTACAAAAAAACTCTGAAAGGTATCCTGCAGATCGGTACCTCTTTCAAGATGGCCACCAGCGAGGACATAGTTTTTACAAGATTCCATTAAAAGAATTAGATCTCTAAAACCACTAATCAATTGCAACCGAACTTGATCACTTTGGTGGCTCCATTCAAAATTTGCATCTGGCATGTCTGAATCCAATCCAAAGTGGCCTCTAGCAGGGAACAAAGTTTAAACCCTTGACCCTATTTGAAAAGCCATTATCTCTGTATATCAGCCATGGTCTGGGTGAGCGATACAGGCTCTTGAGAGCCTCTTGCTTCTGTTCTTTTGTTCAAATTAAATATTTGAGCAATTGCTGTATTTTCTCCGATGATCACTGAAATCTTAACTCTCCAACAACAATACACTTAGTTTAAATGAGAACTCATTAGCAACATATGTACAGACATTCTTCAACTTTGGCCTGAACTGTTAGCTTTTGTTTGTCCACCAGGCATGGGTCCGATTAAAAAATAGTTTGCAACATGTTCAAGATAACTCCGATATCTGGTGTAAAACAAAATATCTCAAACCATTCAGAGCTGCTTCGCTGTCTCTGTGAAACCTTTGTGGGTCTTTTTGATTTTATGGGGAGAATATTATTTTTTTTAAAAATCAACAGAAGACATTTCCAAAACTGATAAATGTGGAACTCCAAGAAGAAAATCTAGCCGTAAGCCTAAGCATAGCTGCGGAACCATAGCTCTCTAGGTCCTTTTATTTTTTTCTGATTTGGTGGACAACAGACAAAAGTAGGCGGGATTACATTTATACTAGGACAATATCCTTTATAAATAGAAACTTATGACCCACCTTGCATAATTAAAAGTATTAGAAAAATGTTGAAAGAAACGAAATGAACACACTTTGGTAAGCTTACTTGGCGTCCGGTTGTCAAATAATTCCCAGAAACGCGCCATACAATTCGTGTCGCAAGAGCCGCAAGTTTTATATAGGGGAAAATCCGTAGCTTTATGGTCCGCAACTAAAAAAAATCAGCACAAGGATCACAAGACAAAAGGACCATAAGAGCTACGGTTCCGCAGCTAGGGTTAGCATAAATTCTACTTATCATCTTTCATTGAATATCGCATTTTTGTCTCACGAAAACGTTGTCATATTGAACTACTAGTCTTAATATTAAAATCATTTTCACTTGTTGTGTTTTACCTTCTGACAATTGATATTGACTTCTGGCACGCTCATTTCGTTCAGTTTTGACAACCTACATAGCTGCAAGCAAGGAACAAAGTTAAATTTTGAAAACTGTGGGGAGAATATATTTGTCATGTACTTTCAGACTATAAAAGCAAAAGAGACCAATCTATTAGATGTCCCTAACAAAGACCGGTTATTTTGCTCAGGGCGACCAACATAGAACATGGTTCAACATTGGATCCTATGAGTGGGTAAAATTGTTTTCTAGATCTGCTGCAGCAGATTAAACTACATTGTACTGGAATGATGCATTACAGAGCAAAGAATGCCCGTTTTATTCCGATCTGACAACAAGCAAGGCTGCAGTGCAGAACATTCTAACACTAAACCTAATGTGCACTTTGATCTTCTCAATGGCTCTATCAAAACAAACTGAATCGAATTGAATCTGAAAAAAGTACTGAATGGATAACAGGAAACACCTACAATGGCTGAAAATTATAATTACATGCCACAATCTGCTATGGAACTACACATGAAGAACACGAATAAGACAAAAGACGAACGTAGACAACCATAGGAACTCGGGACAGCCGGACTTGAAGAATGTTTAGAGACTACAACCTTTTTTTATATCCACCAAAAATATATGAGTGGTTGGTCCTATAAGACTGGAATCAATATGAATCAAAGTTTACTTTCGATTTCAAGGGGAAATGTACAGGTATGTTGGTCATCTCAACAACAACAACAAATACTTTTTTTTATCCCAAGACACCATTTAGTGTACAAGAGGTCAAATCATACTTATATATACAACCCAGAAACTACAGAAGCAAATTTAACCAAAATGTATTGGAATGATATCCTCCAAAACAAAGACATTTAATTTTGTTCATGTCTAAAATGAAAACATGAAGCCTGGGACTCTGGAGTATTTTTTCTGATATGAATTACAGCTTTATAGAAATGATGTATGGAAGATTAATGACAGTGTTTGGATCATTTTTGAGATAATGGTCTTCCAAACGTTTAGATTTTATCTGCACTGAAGAGACATAAGAAGTCGAAATGCGCTTATTCAGAAAATAGATTCACAGTAACTTCGGTATTTAGTTATTTATCGTTGTATTTTCTACTGACATCCCTGAATGTGCTTATAATGTATTCTACTCCAAGAAACAGGTATAGCAAGGGAACTCCATATCAATATTTAACAAAAAAAAAAAGCTTATCTGGAATTTTTTAAATACTTGCAGGGGAAACTGGTTTAAATTGCTAGTTTCCAATGTCATAATCGAAAAATAAAAAATCTGAAAGTTGGGATGTAATTTTCGAAATTAGTGACTTCCACGGCACGAATCAAGCCAGCTTCTGACACCCTTTTATTTTGAAATGAAGCAGCTTATGTAGTAATTTTTTGTTTTTTTTTCTGTCTCTCTCTTTCAAACTAAATATTTGAAGAATTGCTGTATTTTTTTCAAATTTGCAGCGTGTTCATCATAACTCTAACCCTTCAGAGCTGTTTTAATGTCTCTGTGGAACCTTTAGTAAAATAAAAGTTTTTTTTTTAAAGTTTCAAACGAAAGGATGACATAAATTTTGTGTGATTATATGAATCAGTTTGTTATCATGAAGGGGGATTCATAAGTTTTAGAGAGAGTGTGATTGTCTTAATAACTAAAATCTAACAATCTGATGTTGAAGAACAATTTTTTATGGCCATTCATGTTTTCTCTACAACATTGTTGATAATGCTTGTAAGGCCAACCCCTTTTCTGATTGATTGCAAATGAGATTCAGTTGTGTGAGTGTATTTTGTTTCCATTAAGTGGAAGATCCAAAAAACAAAACAAAAAAACAAAAACAAAACAAAACAAAACAAAAAAACAAAACAAAACAAAACAAAACAAAAAAAAAAAAACAAACAAACAAACAAACAAAATTAAAAAGAAAAAAACAGACAAAAAAAAACAAAACAAACAAACAAACAAAAAAACCAAAAACGTTAAATGGCCACTAGGTTCAAGGTAAAATGCCATCATATTGTAGAATATTTTATTCATTTTATACTATCATACCAAATATCAATGACTATCCACCTACGGCTACTGAAAAATCGCATAAACTTTACCTTAACATATTCTTTAGATCATGATATTGAGGCCATATCAAAAGCCATATAACAGACAGTAATTTATTGCCCCCAAAAAGAACCCGCATACTGTATGTCATTTCATTACAATTTACTGTTTTTGAGAAACTTATCAAATAAGAAAAACTTGACGTGGCCACTAGGCCATGTAATTGAAATAATTTAGAAAGGTATATGCAAGACAGTCATGTTCTACTCAAGATCAACATATACAATGAGATAATATGAATATCACATACTATTCCTGAGAAACGCATCTATTTAGAAAAATTGAACATTGCCACTAGACCATGAAATTGAAGTCGATGTCAAAAAAAACTAATGGCAGACAGTTAGGTACTTTTCAAAACCAAGATATATACCAAATAATTTTGCACTTACATTTATTGCGAAAAAGATCCAATAAGAAAAACTTAACCATGTTTACTAGACCATGAGTGATAAAAGATATGACAGACAGTCATGTACTCCTCAAGAGCAAAATACATTACAAATACCATTGCCCTACAACTTACAGTTTTAGAAAAAACCATGTTCATTAGACTATGAAGTTTAGGTCAAGGTCAATTGCCATATTGCATATTATCATGTACTTTAAAATACTAAGCTATATGCCAAATATCACTGACTTACCATTTGTAGTTAGGCACGGACCATTTGATTTTCAGGGGGGGCTGGGATTTTCACCAGAGCCGGGAAATTTTTTTTCGCGGGTCAGATTATTTTTTTCCCATACACACAATGCTAGAAAATTTTGTTGAGCCGGGCTTTTTTTTTCTAATGGACAGGATCAGGGCCAGATTATTTTTTTTCAACCGAGATGCTGGCCAGAGAATTTTTTTGGGGCAAAAGTCAGGGCCAGAAAAATTTTTCTAAAAAATATCAGCCCCCCCCCCCCTTCTGAAAATCAAATGGTCCGTGCCTTATTGAGATCTTATCTTGACTGTGAAAATGAATTCAAGGCCACATGTTTTTGCAACCGCCAGATAGGTTCGCTGTAAACTACCTATGAACTAAATATAATATCCATACATCCTCTAAAGATATTTTGAGTTTACACCGCCTGTCACAGCCGTCATACTTTTTACAAGTTCGTTGCGGACGAGACAATAATGAATGAAGTTGAAGTCCATTTTTCAAGTACAAGTCATAATTTGGTCGGCTTTTGTCCAAAGATGTACCTTGTGGGTCTGTATTTCTTGCATGATCTGAGATACTAGGGTAAATAGATTTTACATATCAGTTTTACAATGCACAGTGTTACAATGTAAGCTTTAAACTTGGACTTCGGTTCAGTACAAGTTTTATCACACGATTGACCGTAGCAATAAAAGAACAGTAAAAAACCGATACTTTATGGAGATAGACATTGTTGCAAACAAATTCAAACATGAAACCACATTACACATGTTACAAGCAGACCATTTTTGGAACTTTGACTCGACACAGTATCCATTAACGCCGATCCCGAAAGAATAAAACCTTGCGGCAGTGATCCATTGATAACATGGACAACTGATGTCAGCACGAATTCGTGTGATATTTTAATGGAATGTACTTTTCTAGTGTATATTTTCGTTAATTTCAACGTTAACATTGTACTTATGATTTCGATCGTGAGACACATGTCTCTATTTAATTCGTATGTTTATAAAATCCCACGCCGCTTTGATATTGGCTTAAACTTAATACAAATCAACCATTCTATTTTTTCTTCTTTCCAAAAAAAACACTTCTTCTAGGCTTCAAGTTATTTGATGGAATATACCAATTAGAACAATACACTGTTCTAACTAATTCTATTTCTAAATGCAGAGTAAAAAATTTAACCAATATACAATATATTCATTTCTGAATAATTTTGCATCTGCCCGTTTGTGACTGTCTGCATCGAAAATGAAACAATTTGGAGCAACCAGAATTCATTTATACGATACCCACATTCAACATGAGGTTTACACCACTAAGGGACCAACCATTTAACCTGAAAAGGGGGGGTATGGTTTTTTTTCTGGACAGAAAATTTATTTTTTTCACGTGTATCAACAAAATATTTTTTTTTTCAAAATTAACATTATGTTTTTGGGCAGAAAGACTCCTGCAGAATTTTTTTTCATCGTTTTTGCAGTCAAAATATTTTTTTCACATAAAATCAGCTCCAAAATATTTTTTTTTGAAAAAAAACCATAGCCCCCCCTCCTTTCAAGTTAAATGGTCGGTCCCTAAAGATACATTTAACGTCAAATGATTTTATCTAATTCAGACGAAATTGATATGTTTATATATATGCTTTCAACCCTTACGGGTACAAATGTGCATTTCTAAAGATATTGATACGCTAGAATCTATTTGAAAATTTCTTACAGCGAAATCCAACTGAAAATATCTAACAGTAGAATCTATCTGAAAATATCTGAAAATTTCTTACAGCAGAATCTATCTGAAAATTTCTTACAGCAGGATCTATCTGCAAATTTCTTAAAGCAGAATCTTTCTGAAAATTTCTTTCAGTAGAAACAATCTAAAATATTTTTATGCTAAGTAATACTCTTGACATATCAAGTTTCATTCATTAATTGATTAATTTCTAAAGAGTCCATCAAATTAAAGGAACGATTTTATTAAAGAACACATGATAATGTAAAATACCATTACGGTCCCACAACTTAATATAATAAAAAAAGTCAGTTCTACTACAGGAAAATGGCTTTACTTATATTTAAAAAAATGTATCTTGGTTCCATCTTTATGAGGATGTCTGATTGGATTTTTTTTTTGTTGAAGGACACAAGCTTTAGTTACAACTTTAGGAATAATCAGCATTTAACATCATTTTGTAAGACAGTGATATTGTCTATTATCATAAGCTCTTACTGTTCATGGATCTTCCTTATCGTTTTTGTTTCTCATTTTAAGAAGTTAAAGATACTACTGCAATTAAATACTCTAAAAACTTCAAAGTAATTTGATTTGTTATCGTCGTTACTTTCAGCAGCCTTGAATGTGCAGTTTACATCATGAAAATATACACGAAGACTGCTTCATTCCAATGTTTTACTTGGATAAACAACGCTTGTCCTACAGATAAGTTAACAAACAAAAAAAAAATCAGCACATTTCAAAGCAATATAATTCAAGAAGAATGGAATGTTTGCTGTTATCACAAATTTACCAAAATTAGTTCTTTTCTATTTCTGCCATTTGATATCAAAAGCCTTTGCAGAAATTAACAATTTACATTATTTTCCCATATGGTCCTATGTTAAAGTTTCCCGGTGGCGGCCTTCTTGGATAAGATGTGAAGCTTACAGAAATTGTAGAAACTGTAGTTCTTGAAAAATGCTGAAGACTTTTGCTATTCAAACGTAACCTCTATCTCAAGTAGTCTTTGAAATATAAGTCAAATCACATAAAAAATCTTTCAACAAAAAAAGGGCAATATATATGGTTAAATCAATTTTCTAATTTCTGTCCTGTTTTCACGTTTCCTGAACAGGTGGAGAAATACGTTTCTCCACTCTAGAGAGAATGTTTTTCTCGGCAAGTGATTGGGTGAAATTCAATTATGACGTTAAATTTGCTTGCCGTTTTCCGACTGTACCATTGTGACGTCATGAAAAAGGCGACCATGCCTGATGACGTCACGCTAAAAGAACACATTTATTTCGGATCATCAGAAAAGGGGGGTCGTGTTTTTGTCCAAAATCTCCTTGAAATCATTAGAGAAATAAAGTCCACAACCTTATCTCGTGAGAAACATTTCTACACTCTCGACAGTTAAATTTTCAAGCCTCGCGTTTAATAATTTGAACATTTAACTATCTCCAGTTTAGAAATGTCGTTTCCCACTCGATGCAGTTGTGGATTCTATATTTCTCTAATTTCTGTCCTGTTTTCACGTTTCTTGAACAGTTGGAGGAATACTGTTCTGATGAGAGGATTCTCACGTGTAAACCAATAAAATTTACTGTTTATTATACAACTTGTGTTTTTTTTCAGAAAGAAGAAATATCTACAGGAAAAGAAGGCTAGAAGAAAGGCTGATTAGTCTTGAAATAAGATGTTAACATGTAATTTTGGATCAGATACTTAAAAAGATGAAATTAAAGATTCATCAAGATAGTATATCTTCAAGTACATCAAGTTCCTCTGCGGAGGATAATTTTTAAATTATATTTTTTTCTCTCTTACATTACGGGAAAAAAACGAAAAAAGCACAAGATTTAAGCCTTCATGTATTTCTTTCAAAAGTAATCATACACTCTATCTAAACTTCAATCTGAAAAGGTCATTTATCTTAGATTCAACAAATTGTAGCAGCAAGTGTGAGATTAAAGCTTTATAAAAAATAATCAATGAAGTAACTGAATACTAGTATTGGAATTTTTTCTTTAAAGAAGATTGCATAATTTTTTAATAGTATGAGTTTCAGGGAATTGGAAAATGTATTCTCATACCATTTGACAAAAACAGAAGTAATTGTAAAATTAAGTTTCTGCAGATGCCAATATCGACAGTCACTTCAGTGCAGATAAATCCGAAAGGTGGTCAAAAGCTTGTATGGAACAGATTGCAAATAGAGTATACAGCGAAAAGCTAAAATCAGCTAAGGACAGGCCTTTGCTCGAAAGATATACTACTTATTTAGAAAAAAAAAACCAAAAAGATAACAGGAAGCACCTACAATTGCCGAAAAACACAGTCACATGCTACAATGTACCTGACTATCGTGCCTGGTAAATTCTCAGGATGAAAACGATGTGTCCTAGTTTAAACTTTGTGGCATTTAGAAATAAATCAATATGCCACAAATATTCAGAAGCTAAATTTTGTGAAAGTTAATATTAGGCAGAAGACTTTTAAATGTAGACTTTGAGCACAATAAGTATTACAAAATCAAGAATTGATGGTCAGTGAATGTAAATTAATGCATTAATGGTAAATTATGTTCCCGAGATTGAATCCTCTTTTTTTCTAAGAAATCTTCCTTCCGCTAGATAATGTAAATCGAGTATCTTGCACTTTAAAAAAGCACATATAGTAAGAATCCTGTTAACTACGATTCCTTCATAGTAATCAAATTGGATTACAATGAAAGAATTAATGAATGCTAAAATAAATACAAAAAGAACAAAACACAGGGTAATATTATAACATTTTAAACATATCCAGAAGTGGAAGAAGCGTCCTGATTTGGGTATCTGTGGCAATTGTTAAGGTCATAGTTGCTTGAGAAGTTCATGTTTAAGAAAAATATGAACTAAAGGTCCACGTTCCTAATGCTAAGGATACTTAGCATAGAATGAGCGAACTACAACGATTAAGTTTTTGATTTAGCATAACCAGGGATTGATCCTATTTTCCAAAGAGAAACCAAATAGAAAATAACGAATATTCTGGGTTTTGATATCAAGCTAATAATTTGAATTTTTTTATTTCTACACCTGTTAGTCCTCACCAGATATTAGCAAGCAAGTATAGCTAATAGATGGTTCGAGACAGATAATCACTAGCAAAAGCAGACTTCATTGAAAGAGATCAAATACCCCGGTAGTGATGTATTTATGCTCTTTTGTTATATTTCGTGTTGTAAAGTTGGACGAAATTTCAGATTTCTCAAAAAGATGATCTTTGTATGCATTTTCTACTGGGTCCAATGTTAGATTACGCCCCCTTGCTGTCTTTCATTTTAGATGAAGAATCGGCACCAAGGTAAGAACACGTGGTCAGTACCTTATTACTATTATTCATGCAAAATTGGTTCAAACCATTTAGCAGTTTTCTGAAAATCATTGCTTGCATTTTGTAATGAGGAACGTCGGTCGGTTATCTCCCTGTACCAAGTTTGTTATATATGGTCAAGGTGAAGATAATTTTTAATTTCAATATCAAAAGAGGCTATCGATATGGTAATTAAAATTATCTCAACACTAACTTGGTACAGGGAGATAACCCACCGATGTACCTCATAAGGTCCTATGTTAAACTATGCTCCCTGATGACAGCCTGTTGGATGACAGATCAGCGCCTAGTTCAACAATTGGTCAGCACTTCATAAGTATCGTTCATATCATGTTTGGTTCAGTGGTTCCCAAGAAGATTTGTTCAAAGGAAAAGTCTACGACGGGTGCACAGACAACGGACTCAAGTGGTTGCAAAAGTTGACCCTGGTATAGAAAGTTGAGCTAAAACGAATTACAATTCAAATTGATAACGACAAAGACATAAATACTGTAGGATATAATGAAAAAAGATTACTTGTACAACACATGTGTCGTGTTTCACAAAAGACCATCACACTGTCCACTGAAAATCACAGTTTCTGATGAATTTTGAATTCCCCTAAGGCTTATCAAGAATGTGAAAAATTTTCTCTTATGTAAGTAAACAATGAAAGGATATGGAGTACATGGACATGTGACAAAGTCTCAATAAAAACATGGTATAATAAAGCAAAGGAATAATTCTTTTATTAATGTTCATCGTCCAAAAATTTGTATGATTTGATAGTTATTAGCAAAAACAGCATTGCACTTTAATGACATTGCTTTACAGACGTATTACGTAAATGTTGTACTTATAAATTCGATCATGAGACAAGTGTTTCTACGTTTACAAAAATTCCACGATTTCAGTTTTTTTTTACTTTCAATAGTATAAACTCCTTTCATGTTTCAAGTTATTAGATGATGTGTTTTAATTATCGCAGTGTATTCGATCTCTGAATGTAGAGCAACAATTATCAAATTTCGGAATGATTTTGGGACATGTAGTCGCTGGCATAGTTGACACTCAATAAAAGACACTTTCCAGTCTACTTTGCGAGGTAAGTATGGTATATTTAAGTTAAAAATGAACAACCCATAGTCGATAAGGTCCATGACACTAAAGATACCTTTAATGTCACATTATAATCACATAATTATTATGTTTATGAACATCTGCTGAAAAAAAATCACTTTTGGCACAAAATTTCTTTGACATCCAGCATCCTATAAAGAAGTTTTTGCGCTTACAAGAATTATAGACAGATAAAGATACAGATAGGCAGAACTACTCTGAAGTCTGATAATCTCCCATTGTTAATACATGGATGTAGCATTGTTCAACAGTTAGCAAGTTAATTCCACTCAAACCCGCCGGTGCTAGAGCCGTCTTGAACTTACTACTAGTATGAAGTAGTAGTGTTTTCTCTTTTTTGAAGGCCTCATGTTAAATTCAAGACGAAGAACAACAATGAAAGCGTTATTCCATTTGCTTTATAAAATCAAAGTTTTTATAGGGATTTTGTCCCATGTGCATTTACTCCATATCCCTTTTTTGTCCATCTGCAGCATGTACATCTTCAGCTTCAAGAACTTATCTAAAGTTCAACAAACCATATAAAAGGATTTGTCCTTATAAGATCGATGGTCAGACAGTCGGCACGAAAATATTTCCAGACCAATGATATCCCCTTTAGAGTTTGGTCATGCATGCACATTTTCACATAGTATTCTACAATTTGATAAAATTTCATTGAATTCCAACAAACAGAACAGTTAAAACTGCACTTCCAAGAATGACGTGCAGACAACACAAAAATATCTCGAGTTCAATTGTGCAGGGCGGTACTTTATTCTCCTACATCTACATCATGCATTACTCTGATAAATTTTCATAATACAGAGAAAAATGATGGATTATTTCAACTTGTTTGTGCAGAGTAGAAGCTTGTCTTTTTGTAAAGATTAATTGAAATCGAACATACCATAAAAGACGAATTGCGCTTAGAAGATCCAGGAAAAGACAGACAGACCTACAGAAAAAACACAGTGATTCATATATTCCCTAAAACAAGGCATTGAATCCAACAACCCACTAAAGTTTGGTAGTAAGTGATCTTGTGAAGTTCAGTGTGTAGTCAGATCACAGACACAGGAGGCGGGGTGCCACAAATTCTTTATAGTAAAATACCGAATTTGCACAATAAACAGTAAATTTTATCATGCTGTACACGTGTTTCAACTCTCATCAGCTGCATAATGGTAAGGTGCCCAAGCGACGACGATTTTTTCGAATTTGGTTTAACGGAATCGCACACACCTGCATTATACATTTTTGGAAAGAGGAGACAATAGCGCATCGAAATAACAATGTCGTAGAGATCAAATTTGGTCACATTTTATTTAAAATGGGGTTAAAGGTCGTCTCCTAAAATCAAGAAAAATCTCACGGAACTAAAAGTAGGCTTCATTTTACCAACAAACCCCTAACGAAATTTTCAAAAAGTAATATTAATTTTACAGACAGTTTGTTGATTTATTTTTTATAATGATTTGTCATTTATCTTTATTAAACAAGTTTTACGGTTACCATTTGTTTTATTTAGATGTGCAATTTTAAATATTTGCTCCTGAAATAAAGGACGCTTTCAATTATTGTGAATAGTATTTTCTAAGTTTTTGTTGAACCATTGTTTAAAGGAAACCTTTAATTTAATTTTTAAGCCTTATTACCTCTTCAAAATTGAATAAAACCTGGACAAAATAAATCACATTTTTGTTTTTGATATTACTTTAGTAAATTTCCATGAAAAATACACACTACCATAAAACCTAACAAAACCAATAAAACTTGACCAAAATCCTGTTATATCATCTACATGGATAGGGAAATCTCAATTTAAATGTAAAAACATTAGTATGTATATGAAAATTCGAAATTCGACCAATTTAAAAATCTCCAACAGATCCAAATAATTTGACAAGGTTATTCTACCTTCATATAGATTAGAGTTGTCGCGCTTCGTACGTTTCCAGATTTATCAAGCTATCAAAATTCCAGATTCACATAAAATTTTGAGATTTTTACGCAAATTTAATGCTTTTATATGTTGATTTCTCTGTAATGGCAGACATGACACCCATGATTTTTAGCATATATGTACAGATGATAGTCGTGTTTCCGTTTGAATTAAAATATTTCGAAAATTCAGGTAAGTAATTTCGTATTCAACAAAAATGTCTTATTTAAAACCGACAAATTTTAAAATTCAATGGATAATAAGTTACATTCTAGCTAGAAAAACAAAATTTTAGATGTGGACTTTAACAAAAAAAGGTTTTTATCAAATTATCGGTTCTACAAATTTAAAGATACCATATCTAAGAATCTGCTATAGAGTACCCCTTAAAAATGAGAAATTACAGAAATCGTGACCACGGAAACTTTCTACGACAATGAAAAATATAAAATTTAACACCTATTCCAACCTATAAAACAAAAATTAGTCGTGTATTATTCCGTTAACCCAAACTCGCAAACTAAGCGTCTTTTTGGACATTGGGCACCCTACTTTTAGATTCAAATAATACGGAAAGCCACAATCCAAAAGCAGTCAAAAAAAGATATTCATTACCAAAAATAGTTTGATAAACAGTAAATATCTATAAACACAAGGTAAATTAAAATTCGTGCGATATTTACAGGAGAAAATCTTCTATCAGTACACCACTGTTGGAAGCAGTAATAAGAAGGAAAGACGTACAAGAAGTCATATAAATCACAAACAACTCAAAATATGGTTTATATTAGAAATTATCATCGGGTCTGAGGCTTGAAAATATTTAAGTTACCGATATTTACGATACCAAATTGTGAAAAAGGATGTTAAATTAGATAAAGTGTGCATACCGATTGTGACGTCATATACCAAACCATTACTGACTTAAAGCATATTTTTTGATAATAAGATATTATATTTGCGTCTCGTTTAAGGAAAGATTAGGTTCAAGGTCCTTGTCCAGTGAAACGTGCTGCTTATCGCTTTTATTGCTATTGGGACGCAAGTTGGGACACGTTTTTGCTCGAAAATGTATATTTTCTATTGAAATTCAGATTTATTTATATGCATCACTGTAAGTTATTCAAAAAGTGCAAAATATTTACGTCACCATCAATAACGTAAATATCTCTTCCTGTAAAACTTCGATGTTGACAATATTGAGGAAATATTGTATTCACCTACCAAGTTTAATAAAATTATACAAGCTTCTACAAATATCTAACTTTTTGAGCATATAATACATGATTCAATGCTCATCTTGGTACAACATTAAACACATTTTGCTATTTCAAAATCTCATTTTCCGACAGAATAGATATGTCAAGGCTTCGTAGATACTTGAATTAAAAAAAACATCTTTGGTTTATCATGGACAAGGAGCAGATAAAGATCACCGAGACATGTTGTTATGTCGGTTTGTGGTAACGTAAATATAAAAATGGTAACGTAAATATCTTAAAATGTTGAGCTTGATTCTTTACTTGGGATCTATTTTAATTTTCTTTGGACATTTTTTTCTTTCAAAATATCCGAATTTTATACTAATAAATTAACTGTAAATATGTTGGCAGTCATTTTGATTGTTGTAGATATCATTTACAAATGTTAGATATTTACGTTATAAACTTCATCAAATATAAATATTTTCATAAGGAACTTGAGTAGATAAAATGTATGTTTTTATTTAGCCATTAACATACATCTATAAAAAACATTTCAATGCCTACTTTGAATATTCCGTTTTCGTCATTTTTGGTGGGTCAGTGGGTCCTATAAATAGCAAAATACCGAAGTTACTGTAAATGAGAATGGGTGGAAAAGGGCTGCTGACCCTTAAGGGTGTTTGTCTGCATCGACAAATGAATGACAAAAGTATATCGGTTAAACATCAAATGAAAAGAAGCAATTTGAAGCAACAACATGAATCACCCGAACCAAATTTTCTATGAGCTTTACACCATTATAAGATGCATGATATTATCCAATTAATATTATAGAATCTATCTGAAAATTTCTAACAAGAGAATCTATCTGAAAATTTCTTACAGCAGAATCTATCTAAGAATTTCTCTTAGATTCTATCTAAAAAGTTCTTTTAAAATTTCTTACAGCAAAATCTATCTGAATCGAAAAAAAATTCTTATTGCAGAATCTTTCTAAACATTTCTGAAAAAAAAAATCTTACGAGCACTCTTTGGGCCATCGTTCTAAATTACGTTTTGTCATATGCCTTTTTTCAAGAAAGTGATCTTTGGGCTAGTAGTCTACCTGTATTGGGTTTTATTCGCATGTTTAATATATTATTTAAAACGGGATAAAGATAGGGAAGGTTTGGATACCCATAAACCGATTTAATCCAACCACTGGCTTTTGCTAGTGCCGGTACCAAGTCCGGCTATCCCGAGTTCCTATCCTTATTTGTGTTTTTCTCTAGTTTTCATTATTGTTTTTCAAGTGTAGTTTGCTTGTAAATTGTGGCATGTGATTGTAGTTCCCGGTCATTGGAAGTGTTTACTGTTATCCTGCTCTTGTAATTACAGAAGAATCTACCTGAAAAATGATAAAAAATTTCTTACGGCAGAATCTATCCAAAAATTTCTAACAGCAGAATCTATCTGAAAATTTCTTTAAAAATTTCTTACAGCAGAGTTTATCTGAAAATTTCTTTAAAAATTTCGTACAGCAGAATCTATTAGAAAATTTCTAAAAAATAATTTATTGCAGAATCTATCTGATCATTTCCGAAAAAAACTCTTACAGCAGAATCTACCCGAATATTTTTTTAAATTCTTACGGCAGAGTCTATCTAAAAACACTTACAGCAGAATTTATATGAAAATTTCTTAAAAAATTTCTTACAGCAGGATCTATCTGAAAATTTCTCCAAAAAAATCTTACATAAGAATCTATCTAAAAATTTCTGAAAAAAATTCTTGCAGCAGACTCTATCTGAAAATTTTCAAAAAATTTGTTATTGCAGAATCTATCTGAACATTTCGGAAAGCATTCTTACAGCAGAATATATCTGAAAATTTCCGCAAAAAAATTCTTACGGCAGAATCTATCTGAAAATTCCTAACAGGAAAATCTATCTTAAATATTTTAAAATATTTCTTACGACAGAATCTATCTGAAAATTTCTCAAAAAATTTCCTACACAGAATCTATCTGAAAAATTTCTTACAAAAAGAATTTATCTGAAAATTTCTGTAAAAAATTTCTTACGGCAGAATCTACCTGAAAATTTCTCTAAAGATTTCTTACGACAGAATCTATCTGAAAATTTCTTTAAAAATTTCTTACAGCAGAATCTATCTGAAAATTTCCTACAAAATGTCTTAAAGCAAAATCTAACTGAATATTTCTTACACGAGAATCAGTCTGAAAATTTCTTACAGCAGAATCTATCTGAAAATTTCTTTAAAAAAATTACAGCAGAATCTATCTGAATGTTTTTTATGTCAATTACATGTATATCAAGTTTCATTTATTCGTTTCTCAAGAACCCATGAAATTGAAGGAACAATTCTATTATAGAACATGTGATGATGTAAAGTACCATTACGGTCCCGCAACTTTAATATAATATAAAAGTCAGTTCAACATTACCTACATTTAAAAAAAAATCTCGGTTTCATTTTTATGAGGATATCTAATAAATATTTTGTTCAAGGACACAAGCTTTATTTACAACTTTAGGAATAATCAGCATTTAACATCATTTTGTAAGAATGTGATAATTTCTATTATCATAAGCTCTTACTGTTCATAGATTTTCCTTATCGTTTGTGTTTCTCATTTTAAGAAATAAAGGATTCTGCTGCAATTAAATCTTCATAAAAACTTCAAAATAATTTAATTCATTATCTTTGTTGCATATATTTTCAGCACCCTTGAATGTGCAGTTTTCATCATGAAAATATATATAAAGACTGCTTCATTCCAACAATATTACTTGGATAAACAACGTTTGTCCTAGAGATAAGTAAAGAATTAAAGGATTTCAAACTCAATAAAAACACTCAACGCAATTCTTTGCAAAATGATTTCAGACGAAAAGGATGTTTGCTGTTATCACCAATTTACCAATATCAATAGTCTTCATTGCTACCATTTATATCATAAGTCTTTGCAGAAACTAGCAATTTAGAACATTTTCAAATATGGTCCTGTTAAAGTAGTTCCCCATGTGGCAGCCATCTTGGATAAGATGTGAACCTGTCGGAAATTTGTGGAAACCGTAGTTCTTGACAAGCTAAGAATAACTTTTGCTTTTGCTATTCAAACTTAATCTCTTTCTCAATTTGTTTTTGAAATATAACTTAAAACACTTAGAAATCGTAAAATCTCAACAAAAAGGACAATATAATATATGGTTCATCAAATTATCTTCAAAATTGCAGCATAAGTAAATCTTAACATGCTTAACATTTGTTAAATTAGAACATAACCTCTTACTCCTATTTTTAATGAGTAGGACAAATATTATTAAATAATTGAAAATTTTAAGGAAAAAGAGCAATAACTGCAAGGCATTTAAATTTTTTTTTCTTCAAAATTGCAGGGCGGGTAAAGGCATGAGACCAAGCAGAAAAAAATTGGAAAATTATTATATTTTTTGTTTTATAGAAATTAAATGTTTTATCAAAATTTAACCCCTTATAGTTTCACTCGCTTTATATCCTTCGAAAGTATGGCACGCGATAGTAACAAAAATGCGGTATACCTAGTATTTCGAACGAAAACTAGGGGTTTTCGTGCGAAATACCAGGTATACCGCACGTTAACTAGGGGTTTCCGATCGGTATACATAGTATTTCGCCGAAAACCGTAGTTTTCCGATTGAAATTGAACGGGAACTAGGGGTTTCCGACGAAAACCCAATGTTTCCGATCGGTATCGGAAATTCGAGTTTAAACCGAAAACGCTATTCAAAGTTTTATCCAATGAGAAACGAAAATCGCTATTTGATATTTAACGTTGGTCCAATCAGAAACGGAAACCGGTATTCAGAGTTTAATTAAACCAATCAAAATCGTTTATTCTATTTATCGCTTACAATTAATTTTCGTAATTTTTATTTATTATGTGTATTTTAATATTATAAGTTTATAATCAAACAGATTTGAGTCTGTGACACTTTTGGGGTGCGAATGGATAACAGATTCGCCGCTCATGGGAGGATTCGATCTCGAATGTCTAACCAGTTAAAAGTCAGTGTGAATATCACCGTTTTAGACTTAGTTATAAAAAAAAAAATATTCAATTTAGCAAATCTCTAGATCAAAGATTTTTTTTCATATAATTTGATGTGTACTCTGTTTCGAAATTAAAAATTCATGAAATTTGGAATAAAATAGGTATGAATAATAAATCAATTAATTAGCATTTAAAAGAAAAAAAAAGTCTTTAAAATGATCAAAACAATGCAGGGTTTTAAAACTTTTACTTCACCATATCCTTTCTAGGAGTTTTCTAATTTGCAAACTTAAAAAATTTCATGAATTTTAGCATTTAAGAGAAATGAAAAGTACAATTTTTAGTCAAAAATAAATAAAAAAATCATCAAATTTAGCATAAAATAGGTATGAAAAGTAAGAGTTTTAATCAGCGGTTTAAATTCAGTCTTTAAGAATGACAAAAACAATTCAGTGTTTTGAAAATTTTACATTATAATATCCTTTCGAAGGAATATTATAATTCACGAAGCATAACTTCCTGAACTTTAGCATTTAAAAGGTATAGGCTTATTCGCCGTGACGTCACAACCTCGATATTTTTACCTGTGGAGCCTTTTGGTTGGTAAGAAATCGTTATCACTAATTAGGGATATAAAAATGTCATTTTCAATTAACTTGTATGGTTTTGTTTTTAAAGATAATTTGATAATTTCTTTTGATATGAATTGAAGACATTTTACAGTTTAACAGGATATAAAAATTTTCTATATTTGATAATTTTTATTTGATCTATATGACATATTTGTAAAGTATTCAAATTTTGACAATTTCCAAATATTTGAAATGCAAATTTCAAATTATTCAGACGAAATTTAGAAAAAGTAAATCGGTAGAAAAAATATGAAAATCTCGAGGTTAATTATGCATTTTACAGATCAAAAATAACTTATAAACCGGTTTTATGGCACTCAAAAGCTCCCCTTCCATTGCGAAGGTGCCCGCTAGCAACTCGACAGCAATTGCTATTGAAAAGTCGTAGTCACTAGAAAATAATGCTAATCCGTGTATTAAGCAAAACATAGTTCGGACAGAAACTTCAATTTCTCCACATGGGCCTGATATTAAAGAACTTTTTTAATGATCACATGAGACGGAATTTTTTGAATGCAAATGAGGCAAAGTCTCTACAAATATTTGGAAAGCAAACAATGGAACATAGCTATTATTGTTGTTTTTCATCTTGACGTCACCATAGAGCTTTGCTGGTCTTGATTAATTAAGCGGCCAAGGAGATAAGTATGTTTTATGAGAGAATATGTATAATTTATGCCAGCTCTCGCATAATGAATTAACTTTGAAACATAATCTCGGTAGCAGAAGTTGTAATATTACTGCCCATGTAAGGTAGAAGTTGTAATATTACTGCCCATGTAAGGTAGAAGTTGTAATATTACTGCCCATGTAAGGTAGATGTTGTAATATTACTGCCCATGTAAAGTAGAAGTTGTAATATTACTGCCCATGTAAGGTAGAAGTTGTAATATTACTGCCCATGTAAGGTAGAAGTTGTAATATTACTGCCCATGTAAGGTAGAAGTTGTAATATTACTGCCCATGTAAAGTAGAAGTTGTAATATTACTGCCCATGTTAGGTAGAAGTTGTAATATTACTGCCCATGTAAGGTAGAAGTTGTAATATTACTGCCCATGTAAGGTAAACTGATGCTTTTTGTACTTTTTGTTATGCATTTTGATTGTACATTATTGATATTGGAGGCCCAAATAGAATTAGAATAAGTGTAACTGAGCCACTCTCATTTAGTAAGGATTAACTCACTTTCTTACCTACTTATTTGTTTTTAATCCCCAGGTTGCCATGAATGATCAGTATCAGAAGTTGGCACTAATATTCGACTGACTTGGAAGTGTTTTACGACCCGGACTATATTTAGGCCCAACACGATCCAACACGGTCGTGTCACATTGACACCAACACGGTCGTACCACATTGAGAAGTTTTATAAGGAGCGTCAAGCGGTTACTCCTTTATATATAATTTAACATTATATTTTTGCATGGAAGGTTGCCAAAGAACTCCGGTATTTAGTTATTTGTTACCACTGGATCGATGCCTCTGCTGGTGGACTGTTAGTCCCCGAGAGTATTCACCAGCCCAGAAGTCAGTACTCTGGTGCTGAGACGAAAGCCGATTCTATTTAGAATCTTGCAATATCTAATTTTTTGTAAATTTTGTTGAAAACTAAGGAGTATCTCCCTCATGCAAAGCTCTATCCTTAGCTGATTTTGGCTTTACATATAGATCATACTGGTTATTTGTTCTCTATCAGTTTTTAAACATCTTTGAGTTGATGATCTTCCAAACGTTTAGATTATATCTGCACTGAAGAGACATAACTTGTCGAAATGCGCATATGCAGAAAGTAAATTGACTATAACTTCGGTATCTAGTTATTAGTTACCATATTGCCTTTTCTGCTATTTTTGTGTATATATAACAATATGTTGATGCTTTGACGGGCATTTTTGACGTCCATTCCTTTGGTTTTGGTCTGGAAAAGCCTTTTCTGATTTCAAGCCAGTTGATGTTATATTTTTGACGATTCCGCATCCATGGGTAATACACATGGATGGAGCATATCTGGACATCTAGCAATGAATTCCGCTCAAACTGGTGCTAGGAGCCGTATTGAACTTACTATGAGGTGTGAGAAAAAGCTCATTGTTGGAGGCTTCATGGTGACTTCAACATCAAGAACAACAATAAAAGTGTTGTCCCATCGCATGGTTTACCATGTTTTTGTAGATATTTTGTCTCATTTGCATTTACTCCGTATCCCTTCATAATTAATTACTTATTTTTTGTCTAGAAAACACACGATTTAATCCTTTAATTTAATTGATAAAACGCTATAGTTGTAGAAAGACAAAATGCAAAAACTTTGCAACTATTTGATAAAATTTACACCCGAAGTTCTGTATATCCAATATCATTTGGTTTGATAGTTATTAGCACAAATAATATATAGCACTTTTATAAAGTATATTTTGCATCAGAGACGTATTACGTAAATTTTGTACTTATGATTTCGGTCGTGAGAAACGTGTTTCTATGTTTATCTTAGTATAATTAGTAAATTAGGACAATACTGCACTGTTCTATCTCTAAATTTAGACTAACAAATTCAACCATTATACATCACATTTCCGATCGAATAATTTGGGACATTTGGTCGTCAATGAGATAGTTAATGAATATTATATTAGATTTAATCCAATTTTTATATATCACAGATTTCCCACCAAACTTAATGTATTTCTTTCCCCAAAGTATCTGTTGTCTGATATCTTTAAATTTAACAAAAAAAAACAAAAAAAAAAAAAACAAAACAAAACAAAACAAAAACAAGAAAAAAAAAAACCAAAAAAACTTTAACTTTTACACAAATAAAAAAATCTTTGACATCAAAGAAACCGGTGCATTTCATTTGCGCGAATTGACCTTTCAATTGCACGAAAATAATCTTTCACTTGCACGAGAAAGCACATTTCATCTGCGCGAGTTTTTTTTACATTTAATGTTACACCGTTGGTGTACAGTGGTATACAGAACAAAAGAGGCACTCAGTCACAATAAAATGTGCAGTCGTAAGGTATATAAGTTACGAAGAAGTGATGGCTTAACATTAAACAGCTGATCTCCGATCGCGTATCATAAAGAGTGAATTTGCATATATTTCTTTATATGAATTACTAAGTATATGTTAAAGATGTGTACATCTTGTTTTACTATTTTCTATGTGTGGTTGTTTGCTTTTACATGTGCATTTAGTGTTTATAAAATTATTAGGAATATTTTTTCTAGTCACCTCACACATAATAAACTTTATTTAAAAATAATTAGGTATTTTTTTTTTACTTATTTTCCCTTAAAGAATACAGGTAAAACCTCGCGCAGTTGTAAGGTACTTTGCTAGCGCAGTTGAAACCAATTCGCGCAGTTGAAATGCGGCCAAAGAAACTAACTGACTGGGAGGTGTTTAACGTCCTTGACTTCCTTTGTAGGTCTCGCACGGACGACAAAGAGTAGTAGGGAGTGTGATCTTTTAGTCACCCCAAAAACCCGTGGCGCTGTGGCGCACCCAAATAAGGTCAAACCCCGCCCCCTTATGACGTCACGGTATCCCATGACTCACGTGACTCGAATCATCTGACCTATCATGGTAAGGACGCGTAACCCACGAGTCAGATGCATGACTCAGGTCGTGCCAGCATACCAAATTTGGCCAAACCATATGACTCACGTTCCATGATTCATACTAAGCGTATGACTCAGATCAGCTTACAAAATATGGTCGAAACGCGTTCCCCTATGACTCACGTACCATGATTCATACTAACCGTATGACTCAGACCAGCTAATCTAATAGACGCGTTCCCTATGACTCAGACCCATGACTCGTGCAACTGGATGTCTCTTGTTGCGGTATGGCCGACGGGATGATGAGGCATGCCTACACGATGTTATCGGAAGTGAAATTGACGTTACCATATAAGGTAAAGAATCCGTGGGCATGTGACCATATATGGAAAACATGACCAAATATGGAAAACGCAATGTTTTCGTTTGTACATCGATATAAACTTGAATGACCATATTTGGATTTGGGGTGGGACATCAGATGACCATATATGGAAGACATGCCCAAATATGGAAAACGCATTATTTTCACTCTGGAATCGATTTCGACCACATGACCATATTTGGAAAAGGGGTCGACCATATATGGAAGACACGTCCAAATATGGTAAACGTTTTATTTTCGCTCGGGAATCGATTTAGACCTATATGACCATATTTGGAAATGGGGTTGGACATCACGTGACCATATTTGGAAAAAGGGAACTTTAGACTCGATTTTAGGAAGTACGGTAAAACAAATGTGGAAATCATTAGCAAAGGAGATAAATCTATAATTGTATCGATGAGGTAAGAGAGACAACCCTGTGCGGAAAATCAGTGCAGAACGGGATATATAACTCTAGTAGTGAAATGAAAGAGAGTGGCGTCGGACAACAACGTCGTGTTATTCACATATTTTATTGTCACAAAAAAATAAACACAGATTCATCGTTTATTGTCATTTGTAAATGTCTTTCAGCTCGGCCTCGACGGTCTTCGGATCCCTGGCGGAGAGTTCGTTCACCACGTCTTCCATCGTAAAGTTCCAGTACCTGCACTTTACAAAGTGCACGCAGTACAGTCCACAGGAGTCGCCGTCTTCCGGTTGCACTCGCACGTTGTTGATCAAGTACCGGGGTCCGTTTGCGACCAACACGTCTGCAAAACGTCGGTGGTACGTTTCCGGTGCTCTGCCGAACGAATCGAAGAATTCCGCGGGTCCGTCCTTTGGGAAGTGGAACGCCACCCAGTGCGTGCCTCGGCGGTCGCAGGTGTCGGTGTTGACGACGAAACTGCGCGGTCTGTCCGAGACGTGGACCGGAAGTTCGTCCACCCAAGACACCGTCGCCGGCAGACCTTGAAGAAAACATTCAAGTTCGTATCCGTAGGTGCCTTCGGCCTCGTCGTCGTCCCTCCTGCATCGTTTGACGGGTGGTTCGTCGTAGCAACCTCTCCGTCGATGGTTCTCGAGTCACAACTCGTGTGCGAATACCAATCCGCATCTGAAACAAGCCATCAGGTCCATTTCACTTCCGTCTTCAACGATGGAATCGTCGTCATCTTCCATGGCCTCACTTCCGGTGTCCTCCCTTCCGGTGATTTCGCCCCCGGCGTCCTCGCCTCCGCCCCAGATGCCGTTACGTAGTCTCGCATGTTCGGGCGTACCGGGTTTCAGGTCGACCACCAGATATGCGTAAGGTTTCTTCGTGGCCTCTTCGAACCTCTGCACCAATAGATGTCTGTGGTTAGGGTACATCTGCCTTCCCAGCGTGGCGACGGGTTGGCGATCGACGGGATTGTCGAAGAGAACGAGGTAGTGGCAGTTTCTTCTCTGGGTCGGGTCCTTGCCGAAATACAGATTCTGATTCACGGCGACCACCGACAGGTTCCGATGATGCGATCCTTCCGTGAAGAGGTCGTTGATCCGGGGATCTCTGACCGAGGTCGACATCAGGTCGTCCAACACAAGCACGTTCCTGGTCCCCGCATCGAAGTAGTGATCCGCCTCCAAATCGGACGGGATGCCGCGAACGAATTCCACTTTTGGAGCTACCACTCTTTGGATCTCGTCGTAAAGGGGTTGCCAACGCTTGTACAGCCAAACGATCCTCTCCGGGACCGGGCTACACGTCGCCCGGGCTCTCCGTAACATTTCTTTCAAGAAATACGTCTTGCCGCAGGAGGTCGGACCGGAGACGATCATGGTGAACGGGTGTCGAAACTGGAAACTGCTTTCCATCTTCTGCGGTGG
>MJUU01027188.1:30648-55652 GCA_002080025.1 Modiolus philippinarum | reverse complement strand
ACTCTGACGTTTCTCAGTTCCACTCTGTATCCGAGCTTTTGAACGAGTCTGGCGTAGCGGCGGAGTCTCTGACGGCCTTCCCGTAAAGACGAACACTTTCCGTTACAGTTTATCTTTCCGGATGAAAATAATAAACAGTTTCCTTTGATCTTCTTGTGCTGCCAGATCAACGCGGAAAACGATTGTGGATCGTAACGCACGTTGGCGAGTCTGCACGTTAATTTCCGCAGGTCGATGGGACATCCCAGATCCCCTTGGACTACTACGTTAGTTATGTACATTCCAGGAGTTCTACCAGAGCCGTGCAATCGCTCGATCTCAACGCCTCCACGAAGGTGCGGAAAGCGTTCGGTCCTCTCCTGATCAAGATGGTCAACAGCTGACGGACTTTATTCTTTTCCGTATTTTGGTACAGGACGTCTTCTGCGTGTTCGTCCGAGAGGATACGTTTCTCTTGCAAGTACGGAACCACTTCTTCGACGGGGATTTCCGCCACCAATTGGACGAAATTCTTGAGCAGTTTTTTTTGTCACGTGCATCCATGTGAAAGGTGTCTGCAAGACTGAGACGAAAAGACTGTAATCCGACGTTTTATCCTACTCCCTTTATTTTGATTGGACGGGAAGGACGTATTTTTGAACTGTCAAAAGAATATCATTTTCAGATATGTCGGTCATACTTCCCCATATCCAGTTGTACGAGACATGAATCTGAGTCATAAGGTACGCGTCTATTAGGTAAGCTTGTCTAAGTCATAAGGTTAGTATGAATCATGGTACGTGGGTCATAGGGTTTGACCAAATTTGGTGTCTGAGTCATGAATTACGCATACCGACCATATTAGGTCAACTGGTCTGAGTCACGTGAGTCATGGGATACCGTGACGTCATAAAGGGGCGTGGTTTGACCTTATTTGGGTGCGCCACAGCGCCACGGGTTTTTGGGGTGACTAAAAGATCACACTCCCTACAACTACAAAGAAACTATACAAAAAGTGTTGCGCTTACAAGACTGATAGATAATAGACAAATAGAAGGATAGTGCAAAATGATTTCGAAGTACAGTAATATCCGACCTGATTATACGGAGCTATAGCTTTATTTCTTCATGAACAACGTCACTTTGAAGAATTTCAATAGAATTTAACAAAACATATAAAAGAGATTAATGTATTTCCGCTTGAAGATATAAAATTAACAGGCAAAATTCAACAATCCACGGAAAGTCTTGTGAAGTTAGGTGAAGTCAGATAACAAAGTCTTAAAATCATAAATTCTGATTAATGTAAAAATTGATATTAATTAGAAAAAAATAATATACGCTCAGTCAAGCATTGTGGTCATTAATTTAGTGAAAGGTGAAAAAAAATGGGTTTCTCTAATTTCTGTCTTGTTTTCACTTTTCCTGAACAGTGGGAAATCGTTTTTCTCACTTTTGAGACAGGTCAGTTCCTATTTTTAGCGGTGCGAGATTTTTCATTCTCACCCTACCTGTAGTGCTTTCTATGTAACCAAAACCTGGGTGAGATTTACCTGTAGTGCTTTCTATGTAGCCAATGCCTGTGTGAGATTTTTCCGTCTCACCCACCCATTTTCCGTCTCACCCAACCGCCTGGGTGACAACACCTGCACGATCTTTTTCCCGTGGTTTTTGTGTCCGCTTGACATTTAAATTGCAATGGTCTTCTTGTTTTTTCGATTTAGATAAGCACATTTTCCAAAACGTCGACTTATAAAGCTGTGTCTTTAACTCTTGACACCTATTACATGTACCAGATAATTCTGAAAATAATGTTATACTCGACAACATTCAAAATCCCGCTCGAATCTTATGACGTCATAAAAAGGGACGTAACTCCCGTAAGTAAACAAAAGTGAGGAAGGTCAAATTTCAGATCAAACGATTTCAATGTATAAGTAAACACAAATGAAAAGCCGGAGTAAGCCAAGTAAATAATTGTGTAATGTAATATGTTTTGAATTATTTGATGTCAACAGAGATCCAACTTTATGCTTGATAGTACGAAACATGATGTTCAATGTCAAAAACAGCAACTGCCCGTTTGTGTTGGCAAGGTGAGAAAAATCAAACGCGGGTATGTGTGCGAGACAAGGTAAATCTTACACTCCCAAGGGCAAGATTATGGTTGTCTCTGACGAGGCTTCGCACACCCACCCGTGTTAGATTCATATTTTCTCGCCTATTGGACTGAGATATCTCGTGATTTTGGGGGTGTGAGATATTTCTTTCTCACCCTACCTGTAGTGCTTTCTATGCAGCCAATGCCTGGGTGAGATTTTTCCGTCTCACCCACCCGCCTTGGTGAGAACACCTACACGATCTTTTTTCCGCGGTTTTTGTGTCAGCTTGACATTCAAATTGCACTTCTTGTTTTTTCTTTTTAGATAAGCACATTTTCCAACAACGTCGACTTATAAAACTGTGTCTTTAACTCTTGACACCTATTATTTGTGCCAGATAATTCTGAAAATAACGTAATACTCAACATTCAAATATCCCGCTCGAATCATATGACGTCATAAAAAGGGGACGTAACTCCTGTAAGTAAACAAAAGTCGGGAAGGTCAAATTTCAGATCGACGATTTCAGTATTTAAGTAAACACAAATGAAAAGCCAGTGTAAGCCGGGTAAATGATTGTGTAATGTAATATGTTTTGAATTATTTAGTGTCAACAGAAATCCAACGTTATGCTTGATAGTACGAAACATGATGTCCAATGTCAAAATGAACGACTGCCCGGTCGTGTTGGCAGGGTGAGAAAACAAATCAAACACGGGTATGTGTGCGAGACAAGGTAAATCTCACACACACTCGGGCAAGATTAGGTAGTCTCTGACTCGGCGAAGCCTCGTCAGAGACAACCTTAATCTTGCCCTTGGGTGTGTGAGATTTCCTTGTCTCGCACACCCATCCGTGTTAGATTCATATTATCTTACCCGTTTGCGGGGGGCTTTCTCACTTCAATCGTAAGCACGTGCGAAAAATTCAAGATGTCTGCCATCGCTTCGAATTTTCGTGCGATTTATGCAGTTTTATTTGCTGTCAGATTTAATAAATTTAACTGTTTATATAAATAATGAAAATGTTCCTTTGAACCAGCAAATTATCATGAACCGCAAGATATGCGATTTCTATTTTATCAGAGATTTAAAATTGCGCGCCAATTGTTGAAAGCGGAAGTAAGTATCCAACTTCAGTAAACGTATACAAATTGTGACGTCATATTTTTCGCGGGAACGTTTTTGATATTTCTTTGTGAAAGTCAAAGCTGGTCATGGTTTTGTGAGTAATTTCAGAGCGTAAAGGCGAGAAAAAATATCAAACCCTCTTGAAAAGGCGAGATAGGCTGATCTCAAACCCTCAGGCTAAGATATATTTTGTCCATCCCTCTGCAAGCCTCGGGATGGACTTGATATCTTAGCCTTCGGGTTTGAGATCAGCCTATCTCGCCTTTTCCCTCGGGATAGATACTATATGTCTCACACCACCCCATGTGAGACAGCCTCGTGCAAACTATGACGTCATTGACGTCATGGTGAGTCTCTAAGTAATGGCGGATGGTCAGGACAACATGACATGACGTTTTTTATGAACAAAAGTGAGAAAATGAACCAAACACCGTTGAAAATGCAAGATTTAGAAATCTCAGACACCCTCGGGTAAGATTTCAATGGTTCTCTGACTGGGCAAGCCTCGTCAGAGAAATATTGAAATCTTACCCTTGGGTGTCCGAGATTTCTTGATCTTGCCTTTTCACCGGTGCTAGATTCATATAATCTTTCTCTCTAGACAGAATGTTGTTCCCGGCAAGTGATTGCCTGAAATTCAATTATGACGTTAAATATGTTGGCCGTTTTCCGACTTTACCATTGTGACACCATGAAAAAAGGCGACCGTGCCTGATAACGTCACGTTCAAAGAACACATTTATTTCAGATCGCCAGAAAAGGGGGGTATTTTTGTCCAAATCCTCCTTGAAATCATTATAGAAATAAAATCCACCACCTTAGGGAGCAACCATTTGATTTTAATGGGGGGCTATGGTCAAATTTAAAAAAAAGACAGGACGGTTACTTATAGCAAAAAAAAAATCCAGGATGACTATGCGGGTTAATCCAGGACAGGCTTGGAACAAAAATAAAAAGCCAGGATAGAAGTCACACACAAAAAAAAAATCCAGGATGAAAAAATTTGACCATTGTTCCCCCCCCCCTCCATAGAAATCAAATTGTTGCTCCCTTATCTCGAGAGAAACGATATTTCTACACTCTCGATAGTTAGATTTTCAAATATTTTAAAGTGTCTCTAGTGTAGTCATGTCGTTTCTCACTCGATGTAGTAGCGGATTCTATATTTCTTAAAAATCAAACAAATTGAGATTTCTTGTTTTTTTAAATATTATGAAACTAACTAAAACTTCTGGTTACAACTCTGAAAGATACGTTTCACTTTCATAAAATGTTTTGACATAGGTAGCTGAAATGTCAAGAAAAAGATTCAGACAACATCAGTACTAACAGATTAGAAATAAAAGGGTTTTTGAAAATAGTTTTCCTCCCCCCATCCACAAAATGGAATACATCGGCAAACGAATACCGAAGCAAGAACGAGGAAAGGAAGTATATATATAATCTATCTGAAAATTCTATCTGAAAATTTCTTACACCTAGGGATACAACTATATAATACAGTTTTATATAATCAGTCCTTTTTTGATGAACATCTTAATTCTGAAACATATGATCAAGAATTTTCGTGCAAAATACCATTTAGGTCCTCAACTTTGCAACTAGGGGTTAAATACAGTCAAATTTAAAAGTATAAAAAGCAGTTAAAAAACAATCAGAAACTACTTTACCTACATCTTTGATAATGTATCTCGGTTCCATCTTTATGGGGATATTTGATTAATTTTTGAAAACACAAGCTTTATGTACAATTTTAAAATAACCAGTACTTAAATCATTTCATAAGAAAATGAGTTTGTCTCTTATCTTATGGTTTTATTAGTTGTTGATTTTCCTCATAGGTTTTTGTTTTTTATTTTGAAATCATCAAAACATCTTCTAAGTAATTTAATTTGGTTATCATGGTATATAAACTTTGAACAGCCTTGAATATGCAGTTTTACAGAAATTTTATACTTTATTTTTAAATGACTTCATAATATTAAAAACACACAGACTGTTTCATTCCTTGGATAAGCAGCACATGTCCCGGGAAATGTAGGAAATTAAGGGATTTCAAACTAGAAATAGGAGTAGTTAATTAAAAACTTGATGCTGATATTTCTGTGATTTACATTTGAAGCAATCGGTTAATAAAACAATGTAATAGAACTCATGTTTCATCTTGTTTTGCATTTTTATGAACATAATATTCTACAAAAAAATATTTCAAGTTTAATTTTTTAAATCAGTATAATAATGAAAGTAATTTATGATGATGATGTTACTACAAATATCACAGCGTACCAGCAGATATTGCGGGGGAAAAGCATTCAAGCTTAGGGGGAAAGTTTTTGACAATTTTTGCATGGTTGTCTGGAGAAGAGGTAAGTTTGCACATTATTAAAACGCAATAATGTAATAATGCTATATACCACGGAACCCAGCAATGAATAGGCTACACGACGGTTAACAGAATAAAGATCCACACACTAGAGTTTCCTCGAACACTTCGACATAATTTCAAACTTTCAGGTGAAAAACGATATTTTCTAAAATTTTACCTTTCCAACATGTATTTGTTCATATATAATTAAAAATGCAATTTCACAATGACTTTGTCACTCAAAAATATGTGATATCAGCGTTGCTCTAATATTTTACATCGTTTGTATGTAAGACCGGGGGGAATGGATTCTTATATCTTATCGGGGGGAAAGCAGTGGTTATAGATTTTGCTTTCTTCCTAGGAATAATGTTTTCCTGACATATTTAACTTATTTTCTAACGTGTATTGACTTCATTTTTCGCTTGTGGCAAAGATTTACCCGATAATTTCGTCAGAGGAATCCAAGTCGTGTATAAAAGTTGTTTGTAAAATACACATTCAGTCACTGGTGTCTTTGTTGTAGACTGCATCGTGTTTTTGCTCTCACCCAGGTGCATTCTCTCAAACTGTAAAGCAAAATATATAAATGTGCTTTCCCCCGCAAAGATATATGACTCCCCCCCCCCCGGTCATGTACATACAAAAAGTGTGAAATATTCGAGCAACGCTGATATCACATATTTTTGCGAGATAAAGTATTGGTGAAATTGCATTTTTAATTGTATATGAACAAGTAAAACCATTCATATACATGTTGGAAAGTTTCCTCTACCGGATTTGACTTTACTACCGGATTTGACATGTTCAACACGGCGAGTGTCTTATAAGAAGCAGGAGATACTAACTCTACCGTTTTTTATTGGGCCCGTGTTGTTCATCTTTGTGTGTGTGTCTTCATTTTTCTTTTCTTTGCCATAACCATGGTGTGTCTCTGTTTTTTTTTCTTTTTTATTTCTGATGTTGCCATTGTCCAAGGTTTACATGTTAACATGAAGGAGTGAGACCGGTTGCGTCGACAGGGAAAGTATCTCATGTAATGTATATATCACCGCTCATATGAGAAATGATATAAAGTCAAATTCTGAGCCTGAAATAAGTCAAGTGTGATTGTGAAGATAGGTCAAGTCATTTTCCCAAGTCAAAGACATGGGCCTCAAACACTTGACTTGGGAAGATAACGTCCAGTGTATTGTTAATATATCAATTGCAAGTTATAAGATTAACAGTATTCTGTGTTATTAATTTCAAGCGTCCTTTCTCATGTGTCTGAAGGAGTAGTAATAAAATAATAAAACCAGATCATGATAAAGACCATAGGGTCCAAATGCACAGTTTTGCCCGGGGTTGTTCCCCGTGGGTTTAAGAGTATACTTCTGCTAATTCTAATGAAAATAACACGAAATTTTCATGACTCAGTTTTTGTTGGATAAAATGAAATTCAACCACGTCGACACCCGTTAGTTTTAAAAATGCAAACTTGAAGAAATCAATAAAATTGAATCACTTGTTGTTATCAACAACATTTTTGCAATATTAGATCCCTCTTATTTTGTTTTCTAGTTTTTTAGGAAAATGATAAGATATAGGTAATAAGTCTTCAAAGGCTTCAGAGTGCCATAATGCGGATATCGAAATACATTTTCTATTAACCTTGAGAGTATATTTTGAGAAAAATCTGATTGATAAATACTGAATGAACCATTTTCAAATTAAACATAAGTTCTATGTGATTGATCTGTAAAAGATATATATTCAGGGACTGTATCTATCTAAAATTAGAAAATTCTATTAATTTTTAATGAAAATTAGAATTACATGAAATAAAAGAGCCCATAAAATGGGAGTCTGTATTCTGCAAATTGTTCCAGAAATTTCGACAATTAGTGTCTTGTATGTGGAATTACAATCGACTCGTTCTGAATCTCAAAATTCCAAAGAAGTCAAACAAGGTCTCATCATGAATTATCATACATTTGTATAATATGAATTATTTGAAAGAGACTGTACAAGGCAAAGAAGGCAAACTAATAATCTAGTAGTAATTCAGTTCAAACTGACCAAACATGGAAACAAACACAGCCCAAAAATGTGTAATTGGATACAAAGTAAGTTCTATTTTTCCCTTGTAGAGTTATTTACAATGGAAGGGTGAGTAAATGGATCTTGTGTCTCATTTTGGCTGAATTTGTGATTATCTATAAGATTTTTATTTAACCATTTTGGTGTACATAGTTGTTACTTCATTATTACTTCTGAGTGCATATGCAGACACTTAATTTACTGTGACTTCGGTATTTTGTTGTTTATTACCACTTGGTCGATGCCTCTGTTGGTGGACGGTTAGTCCCCGAGGGTTTCATCAACCCAGTAGACAGTACTTGTTTAATAAGTCTATGATCCCACTATATCCTCTGTGTAAAGTCCACTCTATAATCATGTTTCAGCTGGAATAGCCCGAATACTAGTTTTTTTATTGGGATGGAATGTCCTTCAATGAAGGTGTTAATCTTTTACTTGGATATTTCTTTTTCACTTTTATTTTTTACAATGAAAGCACATAATGCTTTGAGAACTGATGCATGAGTAGCAGTGCCCGTGAGACATTGGGCAATTATTGTTAAAGATGGATTTGTCATATTTTTTCATGCCTTTCTGTCCAGTAAATATATTTTTTTACGGTGATGACAATTTTTCTTAAAGTTGCATTATTCTTATAGTTTTCATACAAAAATAGCTTAATGAACATTATGTCTAGGGCTGTGGACGATCTTTATTTACCAAAACGCCGTTGTCATTTGGAAAAACGCACATCCTGATATGCAAGATGGGTAGGGCAGATGGGCTATTTCGACAACAAATATGTCTTCATCGTGCTGATTCAAAACCATAATTCAATCTCTATTTTCAGTTACCTGAAGCATAGATATAAATGCAACCGAAGATTACTGTAGGAAAAGTCCATTCTTGGCATATAAAATTGAAGAGGACAGCTATAAAAAATCGTTACAATTTTGTTTAGTAATTGATGACCGTGATGATATAAAACATTATTTTTGAATACCAACACTTGTTTGGGAAAGCAGTCATGAAAATTTTAACAACAAAAGAAACAGTCTCTATTACTATCATTGATTTTATTTATGAAAATAAAAGATAACAAGCCATTTTGTAAAAGAATAAATTACTTCAATATCTATTACTTTATTGAAAAAAGATATGAGTCCAAGGATATAAAAAGCAATAATTGATTACAGCAACAGGACACTTTCTGACTTTACTGATTCTAGTTTTCATTCGAAATTTTCATTCTTCAAAACGGGTGCACTCCGGAAAAATGCAATGGAACAACGTCTTTATTGTTGTTCTTCAATCTGAAGTCACCATAAGGTCTTCAACGGAGCTTTGTTCATTCCTCATAAGGGGAAACGAGCAGGCGTGTTTGGCAACGTCATTTTTGTCCATAAAATGAAAGCAGAAAATTCTGTTTTTTTAACATAGATTGTTTAAGATAAAGTGTACCAACTATCAGCCGAATTATTTGATTTTCTCTGTTACAGTCCATCTCAGAATTGTACTTTTACGAATCTGACACATGTCATGTGATACTTTCAAAATATGGCTTTAGTAATAGCACAGGTAATCGATCAAAAGAGACAAACTTGTAGTTCAGAACATCCTTTTGGGCGAACAGAAACTGAAACGGAAACATCAGGTGTTTTGGAAGGGTAAGCATGTCCTGCTCCGTTAACAGCACCTGTCACAATGTCAGTGAGGCATACATATTTTTGAAAGATCTAGTAGGTAGCTGATTGGTTATTGTCATAATCACTCATTTCCTATACCCTGAGACAAAATTAATTAAAAATGGAACGTTTTACTTCTCTAACCCTCATACAATACCAAGTTTAAATTTTGAAATTCTTTTGTAATCACTTTTAGTACTCAAACATCGACAAGGACAGATCGGTACCACAAACATCACTTAACGAAGACAAAACTAAAATTAACAAGACAACACAAAAAATTATCATTCTAGAAATATTCATTATTGAATTTACTTTCAATTATACATGGATTTGGCAAATATGCCGTAATTATAGTCACAAAAATGAAAGTCATAATCAATAATAAAGCGTTTGAAAGCAGTTTGAAATTTTGTCTTCATGATTCTGTAGGGTCAAAAATTTGACATCTATGCTCCATGAATTTGGATACGCAAATTCAGTGACATTCAATTGGGCTATTTCACTTACTTGGGCCTTAAATTAAATCGAGGATTATTTACAGATAAAAAGCTATGTAACGGAAACTGAAATTAAAAAATCTGGCTAGGTTTTTCTCTTTTTCTCAACTAACCCCTGTATGAACCTTGCTTCATACGAATATAAAAACATATCTACCAGAAATGGCACACAATTAGTCCCCTTTGATGAGACATATGTTGTCGAAATGCGCATAATATGCAGAAAATTAATTAACAGTAACTTCGGTATTTTGTTATTTGGTATCCCGATTGCCTGTTAGAAAAATTGCCCTGAATTCAACAAATATATTGTCAATTATATATTCCAGCATGGTAATCCCATCCTCCTCAGTATAGTTTTGTATAAGCTATTTCAATGGAAAGTTAAGCAATGCAGATTAAAAATGCGCACATTTTAAATGTTCAGGGTTGACCGATGGGTAAGATATACTGTCTATGTAAAAGAATACCCGGCTTGCTGTTCTCTCTTGTTAAGACTCCCAAACGAAGTTGGGTTGTCATGGAAATTGCAAAAAAGGCGGGAAAATGAAAGTGCTCCGAATTGAATGAAACTTAACAGAAAGGTTGCTTAGGACATGGGAAATAGGGTTCCGGTCTCCAAGACTTCAAAATGGCACCGGTTGCCATGGAAACAGAAAAAAAGGTGGGATAATTGAAAGTGTTCAGAATTGAATGAAACTCAGCAGACAGGTTGGCTATGATGTGTGGAAGTGATTTTTAGTCTGGATTTCCAATTTGGGAGTTCGTTTGGGAGACTTTTGTATCAGCATCCTGATACAGTTATAAATTTTTAAGTTTGTTTTTCGGTGGTGAATGAAGACTTGTTCAAGATAGTAGATATGCCAACTAATGTGTGATTGTATGATAAAATTAATAACAAATAATAGCTCAATCGTTTTCATCGAATTTGTATGGAAATAAATATTAGTATACAAGGTTGATGAAAATATAAGATAAGAAGTTATCCATTGAAGATTGAATACTTCAATATCTAGCAATTATGGAAATGAGAAAATGAAATCTAAGAATGTAAAAAAAAAAACAATAATTGATTGTAGCAATGAAACATTTTATGTCTTAACTCGAGTATTAGATTTGTCTAAGATAAAGCATGCAAGTAAAAGAAAGACATCAACCAGATTCATTTAGAAACCATTATAATCAAAATCTGAAATATAATGCATTATAAATTCCATTGTACAAGTTCATGTAAAAAATGTCATTGGAAATTGTTATATCTATTTCACAATAAGCTTTCTTCGTTCCTCGTATGGGGAAACACTATTTCTGGCAACGCCCCTTTTGTCCATAATGGAAGAAGAGAATTATGTTTATTTAACATAGTTTGTTTAAGATGAAGTGAACCAGCTATCCGCCAAATTATATCCATCTTTTTTTATTTTCTCTGTTACATTCCATTTCAGAATTTCACTTCTATAGGAATGGAATGTGACATTTTCAAAGTATGGCTTTGTAATAGCACAGGTAATCGGAAGTCAGTCAAAGAACGCAGTTCAGAATATCCTCGTAGCCGAACACAAACACAAACAAAATATAAATACTTTAAATTGGATATTAACGTAGTTGATTTTTTTCTTATAACCTAACGCAAAAAGGAGGTGATGACAGGAAACATCTACAATGGCTGAAAATTATAATTACATACTACAATCTGCAAGGTAAAAACAAAATAAGACAAACCAGAGGCTCCCAGGAGCCTGTATCACTCACCTGGTTTTCATTTGCCACAATCAAGCTAGCATTGTAAGTTATACAGTTAAACTTCAGTCTCTCTAACTTTGGTAGCTCAAACTCAACCAATTTTTGAACTGTATTTAAAGTCTGATCATGTTTTACTATATGTCTTTGTTGGACTTTTTTGACAAAAAACATTCTTGCTAAGGACTACTTTTGACACCAGTTTTGAAGTCGAGACATCATTATGTAAATGGCAGTCAACAACAATTTTTAACACCATAAAGTCGCAAAATCAATATCTATTTGGAAACAAAATTTTATTGAAGTCAGACAATGTTGAATTTTCCCGCCTTATTTGGTGGTCATTTTGAAAATGGCGGTCAATGTACAATTTTCAACACCGGTTTTGAAGTCGCAACATCAATATCTATTAGGAAAACAAATTTCATTGAAATCAGACAATGTTGAATTTTGCCGCCTTTTTTTGTCAGCCATTTTGAAAGTGGCAGTCAATGAACAATTTTTAACATCAGTTTTGCAGTTGCCACATCAATACCTATTTGGAAACCAAATTTCATTGAAATCGGACAATGTTGAATTTTCCCGCCTTTTTTGGCGGCCATTTTGAAAATGGCGATCAACAAACAATTTTCAACACCAGTTTTGAAGTCGTCACAGCATGGCAAACATTTCATCAATTTACACTTAACCTTCATCTTCTATAGTTTTGGAAATAAAAGACAAAAAATACAAAAAATTTAAAAATTTGGTGAAAAAAGGGCAATAACTCCTACAAAGGGTTTCTGATTTTCTTCAAAATTTCAGGGTGGATAGATCTTGATATGCTGAACATTTTATCAATTTAAAGTTGACCTCTATCTGTTATAGTTTTTTTGATAAGAAATGAAAAATATCAAAATTTTGAAAATTTTACGGAAAAAGGGCAATAACTCTAAGAAGGGTTTTCAGATTTTCTTCAACATTGCAAGGCTGGTAGATCTTGCCATGCTGATCATTTTTACCCTGTCAGATTTTTGATATCTGCAACGGTTTTCGAGTTATTTGCAAAATACAGCAATTTACCCTTATGTTCTATTTTTAGTAACAGCAGCCATGTTGTTTGACCCTCGGACTAATCGAACACAATTTTTAAACTGCATACCCTGGTGATGATCCAGGCCAAGTTTGGTTACAATTCGCCCAGCAGTTTCAGAGGAGAAGATTTTTGAAATTGTTGACGGACGACGGACGGACGGACGGACGCAAAGTGATGGCAAAAGCTCACATGGCCTTTTAGGCCAGGTGAGCTAAAAACGATAGGAACTCGGGACAGCTGAACTTGGTAGCGGTACCAGCAAAAGCCAGCGGTAAGGGTTTAACCGGTTCATGGGTTCCCAAACGTCCCCTTTATCTGTCCCGTTTTCCTATTGTATTATTGACACAATAATGTCTTATCAGCGGAATTTATAATGTATCTCTAAAGTATATATATTTTTTATCAGGCTTCTGACATCTTTTAGTTTTGTCCTTCCTAACATTTTATGTAATTTTTCTTTGACATATCGCTTATGTCGTTTTCCAGTCCTGTACATTTTACTAGTATTTAGATCCTATGGACTTTGGATGCATATCGTGCAGTTTTGTGCCCAAATATACATGCCAGATTTTTTTTTATGTCATTGTATCATGAATGTTTTGATTTCCACAGAGGTGTTAACCCTTTCCTTTATATAGACGCCTTTAGGCCTCCTTTTAAGAGCTATAGGAGAGTTATTCGGGCAAAAAATAGTGTTTTCCCGCACAGCTGGGGTCTAAAAAATAAATCAGAGGATCCCAGAGGGGGGATGTGACCCCTCTGTCCTGTGGGTTGGAAGGGGGAGCAAGCCCCCCCTCGCCGAAAAGCAAGTGTAAAAACAACTGTTTTAGACCAAAAAACAAAATAAACAAAACAAAAAACAAAAACAAAAAAACAAAACAAAAACAAAAAAAAAAAAACTACAAACAAACAAACAAACAAACAAGTAAAAACAGAAAAATAAAAGGACAGCAAATACATAAAACAAGACCAATAGCAAAACAGGAAAAAGTGTAAAACTAAAAAAAAAACAAAAAACAAAAACAAACAAAAATAAAAAAAACAAAACAAAACAAACAAACAAAACAAAACAAAAACAAAAAAACCCCAAAAAACAAAACAAAAACTAGAGGCTCACATGAGCCTGTATCGCTCACCTGGTGGCTGGATTTATTCATTGTCACGAAGAGACCACCCATTCATAATATAAATCAGTTCACCAGATGTTACATTTTCAATCTTGGATGAGTTACAAAGATAAAAATTGCAAACTTTGAAAGGGAACACCCAAAGACAATCGTAACCAAACTTTGGATGCATTTCCCATAGGGTCCCTATGTTAAACTATGTTCTCTGCTGGCAGCCACCTTCAATGAGGTATGAACATAAAAATGACAAACTTTCAAGGGGACCACCTAAAGACTATTGTGATCAAGTTTGGTTCCAATTGGCTCAGTAGTTTCAGAGAAGAAGATCTTTGAATACATTTCCAATAGGGTCCTATGTTAAACTATGTCTTGTGCTGACGACCATCTTTGATGAGGTACGAACATAAAAATCACAAACTTTAAAGGGGACCAGCCAAGGACAATTGTATCCAAGTTTGGTTCCTATTGGCTTATAGTGGTTTCAGGAGAAAAGACCTTTGAACGTATTTCCCATAGGGTCCCTAGGCTATGTTAAACTATGTTCCCCACTGGCGGCCATCTTGGATGAGGTACAACCACAAAAATCACAAACTTTAAAGGGGACCACCTGAGGACTATTGAGACAAAATTTGGTCCACATTGGCTAAGTGGTTTCAGAGGAGGAGATCTTTGAATGCATTTCCCATAGGGTCCTATGTTAAACTATGATCCCTAGTTGCGGCCATCTTGGATGAGATGCTAATCTGCTGGACATATGTAGAAATTGTAGTCCTGGAAAAGCTCAACACTTTTGTAATTCACATTTAACCTCCATCTCAAATAGTTTTTGAAATAAAAGTAAAAATGTTAAAAAATCGTGAAATTCAAAGAAAAAGGGGCCATAACTCCTATGTGGGTCGTCAAATTTTCTTCAAACTTGCAGGAAATGTTAATCTTACTATGCTGACCATTTTTGTAATTTAAACTTCACTTCTATCTTCTACCATTTTCAATATATCAGACTAAAAGTCACAAAAAACGAAAATTTTACGGAAAAGGGACAATAGCTCCAAGATGGGTTATCGGATATTCTTCAAAATTGCAGGGCGGGTAGATCTCATCATGCTGATCATTTTTATCATATTCAGATTTTTGATATCTGTAACGGTTTTCAAGTAATTAGCAAAAAACGGCAATTTACCCCTATGTTCTATTTTTAGTAACAGTGGCCATGTTGTTTGGTCAACGGACATAAAAATCACAAACTTAAAAGAGCATACCCTGGTGATGATTCAGGCCAAGTTTGGTTGGTATTGACCTAGCAGTTTCAGAGGAGAAGATCTTTGAATAAAAGTTAACGGACGGACGGACGGACGAGGGACGACGGACGCCGAGTGATGGCAAAAGCTCACATGCCCTTTGGCCAGATGAGCTATCAAAAAAAAAACCAACAAAAAACAAAAAAAAAAAAAAAACAAAAAAAAACAAAAAAACAAAAAAAAAGAAGAAAAAAAACCCCCAAAAATAACAAAAACAGAGTCCACTATTCTCAGTCTCCACTTTCATTTTTTTCGTCTGCGTCTTAACAAACTATCCTGAACTTTTCTCTGTTAAAACAGAACTGCCGACGACCAGATGCCTTAACCAATTACGAAATCACAACAATATTATGTTAACGTGTTATATTAAGTGTTTATTCATACTCTATATTTTAAATAAAAATCGTAATAGCTAGGTTACAAAGGATAAATAAAAGCTAATTTTGGAAAGAGAGGAAATAAATATTAATAAATTGAAGTCAGCATTTAATTATATTAACGTTTTTAAAGTAAAGTAAACATGGCAATACATGTTGTAGAATCGATATAAGATGCTCAACACCCGGAAGCTCAAAAATTAACATTATTATAGTCCACTGAATTTCCTTTAACGTTTCCGATGTAAAATGGCTGCATTTATCCATTCTTGTCACTATGCTACATGGTACAAACAAGAAAGCAATCATCTTCATTAGTACAGATAATACTAACACATTTTTTCTTGAATGAAAGTGTTTATCATTTACTTTAGATCATTACAGTTTGATCTTTTTGTTTCCATTTTCTCAGTAACAGTTAAAAGCACGCAAACATAGGGTTCTCCTATTTTGGTTGGATTTTGCAAACATGCAGTAATAAAAAATCATTAAATGAAGGCAATAAATGTCCAAGTTGTACAAATAACCCAATACTGGAGTAATAGTAAATTTTTAGTTTCCGAAAATTACCATTTTGACAAGTAGAGTCTCTTCAATGCAAATCAAATCAAAATAATCGAAAGATCATAGAAGCAGCTGATACAGAATAAAGAACCAACAGGATCTAAATGGAAAGCCATAATTAGCTAGATATTTCAAATATCCAAATAAAATAGATTTTCGGATCATCACGAAAGCACTTGCTACTTTGTTTAAGAAAACTCTCGAGAACAAACAGTTCACCAGGAGTGGCATCAAACCAGTGGAAAAAAATACAAAATAGCGAAGTGACTGTAAATTGAGTTTCTGCTATATGACCATTTCGACAATTTTTTTGTCTTCAGTGCAAATCAAATCAAATATTTGGAAGACCATAAACTGAAATTTTTGAAGAAGATCCAAATGGTTAACTCATTCAATTCCAAATAGGTTTATATATGATTCATTAGTTTTGTCGGCAAGTTGCTTCTAACAATTTTTATAAGCCACTTCTATCGAAGGTTAAACATTGCAAATCAAAAGTGTGTACATAACAGATACTTGGCAAGACATACTGTTCATGCAAAAGAAAACACGATTTTCTGTCAAAGCTTTTACCTTATTACCTTGTTACCATGTCCTAGAGATCATTCATTAGGCAGTCTGCCTCTCTGACCCATATCAAAATTACGTCCTGTTATCCCCGCTTCCGGTCCATAGAAATCTGGGACAAACTTTATTGGATATTGTTTCCAATGATTGTTCAATGAACTTTTAAAAATATATTCACTTCTGGCCTCAACTACATGTGCTGGCAAGGCATTCCACAGATCAACTATTCTCTGAGAAAAACTGTATTTTCTCCGGTTTGTGCGGCTGTGCTCTCTGTATATTTTATACTTATGACATCTTGTAGCTGTTTCTCGAAACGGAAATATGTTGCAATCTACAATTTTATGTATGATTTTGTAAGTTTCAACTAGGTCTGCCCTTTGTCGTCTATATTGCAGCGAATAAAGTCCTAGATATAGTAGTATGTCTCCATAACTAGTGTTGTATTTCTGTTATTAATTTTGTGGCTCTTCTTTGTACTTTCTCTATTGGCATTGCCTCCTTTTTGTTTATAACGGTCCAAACTGTACTTCCATACTCTAAGTGTGGTCTAATTAAACTTTTGTATAATGTTAAAAACATATCTGAAGGTTAGATGTTAATAATTCCTAACTTTTGATTTGCCCTTTTTACTTGCATTTGGATATGCTGCTGGAAGTTAGTTTTGAGTCAATGATGATTCCTAGATCTTCTGCTTCACTATTTTCTATGTTGTCGTTTGCCATCTTGTAACTATAGGTAGGATGAGAGCCTAAATGTAAATGTTTGCATTTTGATTTGTTGAAACGAAGTAGCCATCTGTCAGACCAATCTAGTAATTCATTAATATCTTTTTGCGGGCTATTATTATCATCTATAATGTTGACTTAAGCATATAATTTAGTGTCGTCAGCAAATAGTTTTACAAAGTTTTGCATTGCATCAGGGAGGTCATTAATGTATATTATAAACAAATTGGGCCCAAGGACACTGCCTCCAGATATCCCACTGGTGACATTAGCCCATGTAGAATGTGTACCATTAAGCAATACCCTCTGTTTCCTATCAGACAGAGAATTTGCTATCCAGGGAAGCAGTTTACCTGATATTGTTTTTCAGGAGTGGATGAAAATTAAAATCCAAAACCTTTTTAGAAACGTATTCATGACTGATTACTTATAATGATTGATTACTAGTATATGATAAAATTAATTTCAAAAAATCAAAAAGTCATTTTCATCGAATTTTTAGGATATAAACACTAGTATAGGCCTTTTCAAAAAATCATTTGGCCCGCTTTTCGGTTTCGGCATTTAAATACAATGAAACAGTTCCGGTTATCAACCCTACACGGAAAGTGTAGTTCATCCTGAACACAGTTCATAAAACTGCTCATTTCTAGATTACTCGGTAATTGTTTACTGTGACACTACACTAATTTTGTAAGAATAAACAATTAACTTAGATTTTAGTTGTGTATTGTTAGCAAACCGTACGAGTGATAACCGGAAGCGGAGAGTGTTTGTATCTCCTTCCAATCCATGAAAAGTTAACAACACTTTATGAAAAGGGCTATACAATGTTGATGAAAATATAAGATAAAAAGCTATCCTTTGAAGATTAATTAATTTCAATTTCTAAAGCACTTATTTGAATGAGAAAACAAAATAAGAAGGAATCTAAGAATATAAAAAAGCAATAATTGATTGCAGCAATAAGATTTTTTTGTGTCTCAGCTGATGCATTAAGCTGTTCTAGATAAAGCATGCAAGTGATCAAAACACTTCATTAACATTAATTTAGAAACCATTTTAAGTAAATTCTGAAATATATATGCGTCATAAATGATGTATCTGAGAATCAATTTTTAATATTACATGTAATTTGAAGTTAATAAGATGGAGATTAAAGAACAAAATTTTGCTGAAATCTAAGGAATATCGTACTGCCTTCGTGCAAAGCTTTGTCAATTAATTTTGGCTCTTCATTCAAATCATTACACAATATGTGACATAAATTGGTTTATTGTTTTCCAAATAAGTGATTTGATCTGCACTAAGGACATGTTGGCACGATCTGCTGAAACTATTTACATTGTGAATCAATCGGGGGAAGCGGATAGTTTGAAAGTTACGGAAGATTGTTTTATAATTGAACAAAGTAAAAATGGTATAATATGTCACAATTAAAAGATAAACACACGAAAGAAGTAAAAAAAAAATATCAAAAGGGATAAGAAAGTAGTAATCCAAACGTTTCGGTCTGAATGGCCTTCTTCTAGGGGCAACCCCCTTCCACCTTTATTTCTTTCTTCTTTTACTTACAATTTGTTTTGAATTGATTAACTTGTTCTCGTCCTGATATAGCTGAAATATTGCTCATTGGACGTTAAACTCTAACTAATCAATCAATCTAGGGGCAACCGGGCAGAAAATAGAAAAGTGATATTACAACAATAAGATAAGGCACTAAGTTTATATCCTCTAATTTATTATTCTATGTGAAAATATGCATGTTTTCGTTTAAAACTGAATGGAAACTCATGTTTTTCATAATTATTTTTTTATCTGTAAATTGCCTTTTCTTATATAGCATGTTATAACGTTACCTCGTTGTTTTTTCCTTTGTTCATCAAATCTGTAACTGGGCATTGATTCATCAACTCACATTATTGACGGAAAAATATAAACAAATTTAACTTGATTTCTTCCATCCATATACCTTTGTAAAAATGTCTCAGTTAATCGTCGTCTTTATCTATATGCTAGTTTTTGACGAAAAACATTATTTTTTTCAGTTTAAAATAAAAAAAATGCTTGGATATAACTGCAGATAACCAAGTACAATCTATTCAGGCAGCAGTGCAAAGAAAAAATGTTCTTGTAGAAATGCTCAGTTTGGTATTTGTTAATATTAACACTTTCAGTCAGGTGGTATTCTTGCAATGAATATTCTTGTTCAATCAAAAGTGAAGAAAGTATGACCACCAAAATATTCAATGCAGAAAGCTGAGTATTTTATGTGTTATGATTCACTTGGACATTCATATGACTATAAAGTTAACACTAATTAGCTGATCATGGCAAAAGTGACTTGAGATATTTTGCTCTATTATTGTTAAGTTATATTTTATGTGTGGATATTGAGAGGAGGAATATATGTATTTGTCATCTAAGCAAAAATAAGTTTGGACAAAACTCAGGTAAGAAATTCGCCTTCTTTTGATCATGATTTGAAAAAAAAGAAGATCATATTCCCTACTGAGTTTACTAATGTTATTTTAATGACTTTGCTCGGTTATTTCTAAAATTCAATTGTTTTGTTGAGTAATTTTCATGTTCATTTGAGTCTTCCAGTCGAAATGATAATTTTTCACTTTAAAGTTTTGAGTCACCATGATGATAATCACAACATGCCCACAGGGGCCGGTAACATACGATATTGATAGACCGGGTCCCATATACATATATATGGGACCCGGTCTATCAATATCGTATGTTACCGGCCCCTGTGAACATGCCTAAAGGTAAACCATATTCATTCTCAGTTTTAAAACATGACTGTTTTCTGGAAATTACAACTGCAATCTTAATATATAATTTAGCAAAATATTCCCCCTTGTTTGGTATATTCGGGTTTTATATGCTAGTTTTAAAATTTGGTTGTGGCAAATCTGATTTAGGAAAAATGTCGAAAGCAGTACCGCGAAGGGAAATTATAAGTTTTAGATTATTCATTAATCATAAAAAGTTTTTTAAATAACAAAATACCGAAGTTACTGTTAATTTAGTTTCTGCATATGCGCATTTCGACAACTTATGTCTCTTCAGTGCAGATCAAATCAAACATTTGAAAGTCCTTAAACCGAAATACGTGTAAAGCTGATAGAGAACAAATAACCAATAGGATCTAAATAGAAAAGCCAAAATTCAGCTAAGGACAGAGTTATGCATGAGGGACTATAAAAGGACTATACCAAGATAATTGCATAAAACGTTTGGAAGGCTAGAATAAGTTGTCGCATCTCGAAGTTTATATTTATAAATACTTTCTAGACAAAATAATTTAATTTTAATTGAACTGTCTAATATCGTAACAAATCCTACTGCTTATTTCACGCGTTGAGCAGATTATTGTTATTTTCGTGAGCACCTGATGATACCTCCACTTTTTGTATGGTTCCCAGTGTTAGTGCTTTAGTTTTGTGGCGTTCTTGTTTAATTTTGTGTATTTGTTGTCTTGTCTTTGTCTTAATTTGTGTAAATTTAAATTGCAGAGTTTTTTTTAATTTATTTTTTGTTTGTTTTAGAATTTCTTCTTTGTCCATTTTTGCTTCAGTATTCGTTTACCAACGGATTTACAAATTGTGTCTATATTGCCGTATTCATTTTTGTTATTTTTAATTTTTATATACTTTGTTGCTTCAATATGTATGTAGGTAAAAGTAGTGATTTTTAAGCAATTTACGAGATAAGCACTTGTTTGAAGATAAGATAAACCGAAGAAGTATTATGAACTGAAGATAAATCTCTTGGTGTACATTTGGCAATAATAATCAAGAAACACATACTTAAAAATGTTCGAAATGATGCATTGAATCTATATGCACAATGTATAGGACTTTTGGAAAACTCATTCATCTCCCCAAACTGATTTCGCGTTTAGAACTGTGCATGCATTCCCGGGTTTAAAATCGTGTGAAAAAAGAATATCTGAAAGTGAAAAAGACAAATAGTCTACCTCCATTTGACTGGAGAGTTCAATAAAGAAAAAAAATTAACAACTTATTTATAAATTGCTTTACTCAAGTTAATTTCTATCGATTATATCGAAAATCAGACAAAACTTGACGAACAAAGTTATATTAAGTAAAATACATAGAAAAACAAAGATACAAACAACATCCTCTAAAGGTATGAACTTGACAGGATGTTGATCGTATCTTTGTTTTTCTATGTATTTTACATCATTTTGATGTGGCGTTGTATCAAATCTGGTAAGAAAAACAAACGCCAATCATTTATTTGTAATTTTGTTATATGAGAAAAAATGTAGTCCTTTAGATATACAAAATTAGTGATTAAGAAAATGATTCATCTTTTAAAACGTTAGCCGTGAACACCTCTTCATTCGGTTGAAAACCTGTCAATTTGAAGATTATCTTACTGACCCATATGCTCCGGAGAAGTTTTGCGGTCGACATCAAGATCTGATGGACCGTTATGGGATATATGTTTCCAAGATGACAACATGATCTATCCCTTTCGAAGCTAAGATTGTTGTTTCTTCTACCGGAGTTGACATTACTACAGAATTTAACATGTTCAACACTGTGGATATCTTATGAGAAGCAGGAGATGCTAGCTCCATCGGTGAACCTGATCTCACTAATGGTTTTAATTTGGATCCGTGTTGTTCATTTGTGTATGCGTTTCATTTTTATCTCGAAGCCATGAGATGGCTGGAGCGATATTGATATGGCAAGAAAAAATCACGTGCCCCGCGTGAGGCTTCAAGCCTATTAACAGCTCTAAAAGATGATCTTCGTGCTTCCAATAAAATATAGTGCGCAAGTTCCTTTCAAAATCGGATACATTTAGTATTTAAGTTATATTTCTTCATTTTCTTGAGATGAATACAGTATTGTTTTATTAAACTGAAAACAATATGCATGTTAATCAAATTACTCGTTTTTTTTACTCGTTGCTTATAGAAAATGAATGGCTGTCTTTATATCTCATGGTAAAACACGTCCATTGACCTTTATAAGATGTTTTTATTGGTTTAAAATGAAACATACGATAAACACGTCAGATGTGTATTCACACAGCTGAAGCGATCTATATTTAAAGTTTACGTAAGTACACGTGTCCAGAAGCGCGATTAATATAGTATTATAACACTGAGTTTATAACATTACGTTTATAAATTTTCAAAGTCAGTAACGTATTTATTGTTAGTGCCTAATAGATTCAGGGATTGGTGTTCTATAATTATGATTTAAATTATTTATTTAGATCAAACATGTTACAAAAAAATCAACAACGAGTCGTTGTAGTGTGTATTCTTAAAATAGTGTAGTAAATGTTTCGTAGCATTCAAAATACAAACATTGCTATTTGTTCGTTCGAATTTTCGCACAAATTAATTATCAAGCGCAATTTGGCCAGTTACAGCGATTTTAAAGACTGAAAACTTCTTAAAAGGCTCTCGCTTCGCGGACGCCTTTTAAGAAGTTTTTACGCCTTTAAAATCGCAATAAGTGGCCAAATGCGCTTGATAATATATAATAGCAAATGAAATCAACATGCGAAATCACACAATCCGCTTATTTTCACGTATTACGGACTATAACTTAATACATGCAGACGTATGCAGTAGTTCTTTGGATGACTACGAACTTTTGCCACATGTAGAATTTCAGGGCTTCGAGATTCAGCTCCATCGGAGCTTTGATTTCCTATTATGTGCCGTACGTATGTGATGTCTTTGTATCTTTGTGTTTGCGACGTTGCAATTGATTTTGGGTATTCTTTTAAGACAGACGTTTCGGTTCTCAGTTATTTTCTCCATGCACCGGCAAATTCAGCGTCATATATTTTACCAGTGTGATACTCACAGCAAGAGGCTAAAACATACTGCTAGTGACAAATAACTAAATACCGAAGTTAATGTGAATTTATTTTCTGCATATGCGCATTTCGACAACATATGTCTCTTCAGTGCAGATTAAATCTAAACGTTTGGAAGACCATAAACTCAAAGATGTTCAAAAACTGATAGAGAACAAATAACTAAATACTGAGGTTACTGTGAATTCATTTTCTGCATATGCACATTTCGACAATTTATGTCTCTTCAGTGCAGATAAAACCTAAACGTTTGGAAGACCATAAATGCAAAGATGTTAAAACTGAGAGAGAACAAATAACCAATAAAATCTTAATATAAAGCCAAAATCTGCTAAGGACAGAGCTTTGCATAATGGAGATACTCCAAGTTAGTTTTCAACAAAATTTACATAAATTTAGAGATATTGTAAGGTTCCAAATAGAATCGGCTTTCGGCTCAGCACCGAAGTACTGACTACTGGGCTGTTGAATACCTTCGGGGGCTAACAGTCCACTAGCAGAGGCATCGACCCAGTGGCAACAAATAACTTAATACCGAAGTTACTGTGAATTTATGTTCTGCATATGCACATTTCGACAATTTATGTCTCTTCAGTCCAGATAAATCTAAACGTTTAGAAGACCATAAACTTGTATAATTCAAGCGCATAATATTTTGGAAAAAAATGGATGAGCTTATATACATTCATAAAAAATCTTGAATTCACTCTGTCATATACACGCGATTGTATTATCTGAGTAAAGTAAAAGTTAATGGTAAAATGTTTGGCAAAGAAATTGTAGATACACCGTGAATCAAAAATACTTCTAATACGTTACAATACATTCAGAAAAGGTTCATATTTTGTAGATGTTCAAATATTTGGAAATATATATAGTTTTTATTTCGATACTCAACGAAATTATTTTTTTATAAGACGTTCATTCTTTACTTAAACTCAAAGCCAAAGTAACAAGTGCAACTGTTTTGTTTATTTTTGTTGTCTATTTGTTTTCTAAAGAAATTTTCAGTACAATCTAAGATCAAATGCAGCAACATTGAACATAATAAGTACAGATATTTTGTAAAATCTCTTGTCTTTCTTAAGCTTTTTAAACAATATTATAAATATTATATATATTATATGAAATTACTAGAAATATCGTTTCTGCAGAAGGGCATTTCGACAACTAATGTCTCCAGTGCAGATCAAATCAAAATATCTGTAAGCCCATAAATCGAAAGATGTGTATGAAGTTGACAGGGAAAAAATGACTAATGACTAATAACATTTAAATAATAAGCCAAAATCAGTAAGAAAAAAATGACTTAATACAAGCACTTTTGTGACATTTAGTGTTACCTAGCAACAAATCGTCTCCTCTTACCAGACTTTATTAGTTCCTTAGAGAATTCAGGTGAAATGTCCAAGAACATCGCATCTAAAATATGTCATTGAAGCAACACATGTCGGGAGCGGTCAACGAGAAAAAAAAGGAAATCCGGGCAATGTCTGCCTACAAATAGATGTTTGTATGAGTGTGTAAGAACACAGCTTTATCAGCAAGAGGATTGTTAGTCCCCAAGGGTATTCATCACCAAACCAGTAGCCAGTCGATGCTGGCCCGAAATCTTATTTTATTTTACAACTTGCAATATCTGAATTTAAGAAAATTTCGTTAAAAGGCAAGGAATATCTCCCTCCTGCAGATCTCTATCCTTAGCTGATTTTGGCATTCATTTTTAGATCCTATTGGTAATTTGTTCTCTGTCAGCTTTTACATATATTCCTGTTTGTGGATTTCCAAATGTTTTGATTTGATCCCGGAGGGGGGGGGGGGGC
>MJUU01027188.1:0-30240 GCA_002080025.1 Modiolus philippinarum | reverse complement strand
GCCCCCCCCCCCCCCGGGGGGATTTGATCTGCAATGAAGAAACACAAGTTGTCGAAATGCGCATATGCAGAGACTAGATTCACAGTAACTTCGGTATTTTGTTAACAACTTGCCTATTTTGTGATTACTTTATCCTTTCATATCATAAAATACGTATCTTTTATATTCAATTATATTAAAACGACCTCATGAAACACAAAAATATATACGTTGTTATTAACTGATGACTTAAAATACAGTGTGATTTGCCCATTTAATATAACCGGAAGTTTTTGGCACATAGAATTTATACAGGACAAATGCCCTGTATAGAAATTTATACAGGGCAGATGCCCTGTATTAAAATTAATACAGGGCAAATGCCCTGTATAAATGAATCGGCCATATTGGTTTAGTTACACTATGTTTTCTGTGTCTTTCTCGCATATGTTAACTTTTTTCTTTTTGTCTATTGATTTTAATTACTGAGAGTGAGAATAAAACCCAGAAGATTTCCTTTGATAACGTTCCAAATATTAACACTGTACTATACAGTTATAAAGTACTTGTCAGCAGAAAAATAGTACTCGTCAGCCGCATCCTGTTTCACTTTCAGCTTGTACGACTGACTCTACACCAGTTCAAGGGGATTTGTAAACAACATGATAGTGCAATATTTTTTCTACTACAAGTTGAAAATTCAATAGAAATCTTTTTATATTGCCTTGACTTTATAATATCGAAATTTGCATCCTGTAATTAAGATTGGTAAAGATAATGCCTGAAATTTTAAGTCATCAGTTAATAAAGGTGTCATAAAATGGGAATTTTAATATTAATCCTGTATAATGTCCTCGTACAGTCGTATTGGGTTTCGATCACCTGTATTGGCCCTCGGCTTCGCCTCGGGCCAATACAGGTGACCTCAACCCAATACGACTGTACTTGGACATTATACAGGATTAATATGAAAATACTCATTTAATAACACTATATTATCGTCTGGCATCATTACAATATACAGCAAAATCCTTTCAAAATGATAACATTTTATGCCTGTATTGCATTTTTATATTATTTTGATAATATTTTGATGCCTATTTTATTGTCGGTACTTATTTTTGTAACGATTAATAAATAGCTAGTAATAAAATAACTTAAAATAACATAATGTCTGATGTAGACTATTAATCCATCAGGTAATCTCTATGCATGAAGCAACTAGTTCAATGACATCTCATGTTACTGATCAATTTTCGAGAAGAACCAAGACAATTCTGATAGGATCCAATCGTGATTTTAGGGTGATTTGGAGTAAATGCACATGAGACAAAGTCTCGACAAATGCATGGCAAAACCAAGCCATGGAATAAATGTGTTCATCGCTTACAGATAATACAGAGTTAATAAAGTTCTTAATCTTAAAGTCACCTTGAAGTCTGTCCGGACTAATGTGTAATCTACCCTTCTCAGGTCTCAAACTTTGCAGCATGTATACATGTTCACCTAATTTTTGGCGGATTGTACATCTGGTTGAATTTAGTCATTTTTGCAATATTCCATTAGCAGGATCCAATTTGTATGACAAAACTGCTCTCACGGTTTTTGCATGGCGTTACTATATACTTGGAACAGTTGCACCTCCTATGTTAATGTTAATTACAATAAATTACGAAAATAAATAAAATCACATGACGGCTATAGAATTAAGAAATGAAGCATGTTCACTGTACTTTTACAGCATTAGAAAAGTGCATTCTTGACAAGTGTTATATTCTTAGTGCAATGCATTTAGTCTGTGGAGTATTACATGTATTGTAAAATAACAAAAATATGATACAAATATTATCCAGAATGATAACTAAGGTATTTGATCATTTATTTCATGTTGAGTATAAAGAATCACCTCAACACAGCAGTACACCAATGAAAGCACTCAAAATGTAATCAAAATTGTTAAAAATGACGGGATTTTGACGTGAATTTGTGTATAATCTGTACATCAGGGAGGAAAAACAAACGAATAGTTGAAAGTATGTTAGTATACACTATATTAAATTCAAACAGATGGCTTCATTCTTTTTCTTTTATATATATAACAGGTTATCTTGATGTAATATTTTTGTTCCAGATTGTCGTTTTATATATCTGAAGTATTGTAAGCCGCACAAACCAATTAGCTTATCAAGACGTATAAAGGTGACTTTGACGTTGAATTGTATTTTCCCAAGCGGTAGATGTTTACTGGCATAATTACAGACTTAAACGTCAAGAGAGATGGATTTCGTTTCATATCGTTGTTTGTTAATAGTGAATTTACTTTGGACAACTTATTGCCAGTACGACCCAGAACAGGTAACTAAGGTAGATTATTATAATGTTGGTCATTTTGCACGAAATATACTTTTACAACTAAATTCTGACGTCATAAATATAATTTCCAAACAATAATAAGAAACAAATAAAACTAGAATAATCATATCTTTTCCACTTTATTTGCGCCATCCTGTAATATTTGTTGATTCTGAAAAATTCTTGAATTTAGGAAATGTCATAAACGTGGATGCTTCTTGTAAAATACTAGATCACAGTAAACAGGGACATATTTTAACCCTTAAAGTATTGCAGCATTATTATCGTATTTTATTGATATGTTTGCTTGAAATTCTTCATCATCTCAACGCAAAATGACCATTATTAGAATTTATCATATGTTTAGTAATAAATACAGACGTTTTGAATATGTGATACAGTGCATGCCGTTCATTCCGTATTCACACTATGACGTCATGCCCTTTATCGCATGGCTTACCCTTTATCGCATACCCTTTATCGCATGGCTTCCCCTTTATCACATACCCTTTTTCGATTTTTTTTTCAATTTTACTTTTCTTTAATCAAAAGAAAATTTTTCAGGGGGTAAAAAAAATTGAGGGAGGGGGGGGGGGCAACATTTTTTTTTGGATAACAAAGAATTGTTTGGGTGAAATTGTTGTTAATTGTTTTGTGAGGGTCAGTTAAAAAACTTTTTTCCTTTATATGTCAGATTTTTTCTAAAAAACCCCTCCAGTCCTTTCCGACCATTTTGAAATATTCCTCCTCACAAAATACATGTATTTTCTCTTACCGATTTCAATTTTTGACAGAATTTTGGGATTTATAGTCCCATGTTTAAACATATGATAAACTGTATAAAACATGACAAAATCCGTATCACATGTCGTATCATCCCTCGACCAATATCAGCCCTCGGGCCAGAGGCCCTCATGCTGATATTGGTAACTCGGGATGATACGGCATGTGATACGGATTTTGCCATGTATTATTCCCTATATTGACAAAACCAGTCATAGGTACTTTTGAAGGCACCAATTTTTATAATATTCTTTACTTAATATGGATAAATTTTGCTAAAAGTTCCTTGGAGTCCTAAACAAATAATGAAAGGATATGGAGTAAATGTACATGAGACAAAGTCTCTACAAATACATGATAGGAGCCTTTAATTATTTACTTATTGATGCAAACGTGTGGCAGAAATATTTAAAAGTACAAACAAAGTCCATTGCATTTTTAGAACATACATGCATAAAATACCCGTATCTTAATGCTGGTGTAAAAAGGAGAGTTTAAAATACAGTTTTGAGCTTGAATATTGTTGTAAAATCAGTCTTGTAATTTGATCTGGTTGATCAAAACATTTCCGAAAATATACCAAAATGCAACTATCCATTATCGCAACAATACTCAAATTGCATTTCTATATAGAAATAAAGGGCTACGCGGAGCGCGGCATGATACGAAAGCAGCATGTCGACCACTGAAATTTGAACAAGTGTCATATAAAATTAATGTGGACACAGGTAAGAGCTTGACACATTAATCAGCTTGACATAGACTAGGGAAAATAAAAAAATCAGCCCTTTTGATCCCTTACTGATCAGAAACGTAAGAGCTACGCAAAATCTGTTGACTAACCATCAAAACTCCCATTGAAATCAGGTGCGAAACATCTCAGCGTATTTGAACAACTGCAATTTGAAAAACCGATTGAAAAAAAAAAAATAATAAAAAAAAAAAAAAAAAAAAAAAAAAAAAAGATTTCACATGTTTAGTAAAATTGTAATTTTGACCCCTTTATCCCCATATAGCTCGGAAAACGTTTAGAGCTGCACCAGATCTATTGGCATACCGACGAAAGCTTATAACAAGAGGACTACAAAGAAAAAAATCCCACGAAAATCAGATGAAAAGTAAAGATTTCACATATTTAAAAACAATGAAATTATGGTCCCTTTGATCCTTATATCTCGGAAACCCTATGAGCTACGCCAAATACCTTGCCAAACTACTGAAAGCTTACAAGAGAAATAAAAAGAAAAAAAGTCTCATCAAATTCCGATGAAAAATAAAAAAAACTTAGGAAATCTGCATGTTTGCAATTTTGGTCCAGTTTGGCTACTCAAAGCTCGAAAAGGAAACAAGTTATCGAAAATCTTATGTTGCAGTGCTATTTTATTTTTTCACAAGGAATCCATTGCAAAAAAACTGAATCAAAATCGGACTAAAAAAAAAAAATAATAAAAAAATAAAGAAAAAAAAATAATAAAAAAATAAATAAAGTTTGACATTCGTACCTTTTTGGGCCCCATTTGTCTCATGAACGGTATACTAAGTACGCCAGGTAAAATTAGTTGGCATTATTGGAAATTTAATTAGGAACACGCTGAAAGAAATTCCATCAAAGCAGGCTTATAATCAAATAATAAATACTCTACAGCCAAATATGTGAAAACATCCAATTTCGCCCTTTTTGGCACCTCTTTAAAAAAGAAAAGGGGGGGGAGAAAAAATACCCCAGCTTTCCCTTTGTGCCAAGGTAAATTGTGTCAAATTTCATAAGAATTGATCTTATTGACCAAAAACATAAGTGTCTTCACACGACGAGGACGGGGACAACGACGACCACGACAGCACCGTACCATTATACGATCACAATTTAAAAGGTGTTTGATTCCTGTTCTCTCCTGTTGACTAATAATCACAACACCATTTATGTATTTCAAAACAAAATTGACGTTTTTCTTACAAACAGGAAATTGAATAAACTCTCGCTGAATCTAGCACTTTTTTATGCTGAATATTTTGTTATTTCAACATTACTTAAATATTAAACAGTAAGAGCAGGTAGATCTTGAAATGCTGATCTTTTCCGCGATAAAAACTCGATCTCTTATCATTTCAATATACATGACAGAAAGTTAAAATGATGAAAATTTTACGAAAAAGGGCAATATTCCTGATTCTTTACGCAATCGCAGAGTATCTGGTCATGATGATTACAGTTTACTTGTGACAGAATTATTTATATCTCTACAAGTTTTTGATTTATTAGCCAAGACTGAACAAAATTTCCCCTCTATTCTAATTTTAGCCATGGCAGCAATGTTTATCGGATCAAAATAAAATGATACATGTAGTTTGTGGATGACATGTCACATATCATCGGTGATAGTCTAAAAAAACTCGCAAATACAGAACAGAAGATTTTTTATAACTTAGTAAACGACAGACACACGGCGATGACAATAGCTCAAAAGGCCTGCAGGAAATCCACATCAGTATATAAAAGTCATATCACTTACAAATGAAAATATATGCACGATGGGGATAATATCAAAATTATCGAACAGAGTTGTCAAGAGCCGAAGTCCATAAGACAAAGAGACAAATCAGATGGAAACCACTGGAAAAATTGTCGACCGCAACGGTCCTGACTTGGTACATTCATTTGGTACAGACTTGGTACTTTTTTAAAAGAAATGGTTGGTTAAACTGGTTTTATGGCATGCCAAAGCCCCCCTTCCATTGCGGTAGTGTCCGGTAGCAACTAAATAGCAATTGCTATTGAAAGGTCAAAGACAGTTAAAAGAAATGTTCAACCCAGGACTAAGTACAGTATATAAAAGTCATATCACTTACAAATAATTACATTTCATGCATATTCATTTGAATTCATTCAATTTGATAGGTGAACACCGATCACGTGGCATATCAACGTGAAGTTTCAATTCCCATGAAAAACATTTGACCACATGGTCAAGTGGCGGATTAATTTGTAAAAATAGATTCCTAATGTACATGATGTGCTTTCCTGTGAATAAATTGTCCTTTTTTTATATTTCGGTTAAGATGTAATTATAAGAATTGAATGCATTATTTTGAAGTTACATAGGGACTATGAAAGTGTTGACCGGGCGCACATTTTCAACATGATGCGCTAACGCGCTTCATTCAAAATGTGCTTCGGTCAACACTTTCATATCCCAATGAAACTTAAAAATAATGCATTCAATTCTTAAATGAAAAGATATGAACAATGTTAAAGTTTTTTTTACAAGTAGGGCAAATGACATCTCAGAGTAACGAGGACGTGCATTTAAGCACTGATTATAAAAAGGTCTTGCCGCAAAGAATACAAACGTAAAACATGAAAGCCATACTACCCAAGATTTAAAAGATAACAGCAATGACTAATCATGTTATTTTTTTAAACCATCTCATATGCCGAGGTCAAGGTTGCGAGGTCAAATATTCTTTTTCCATTTGTAAGATCTTGCACAAAGTAATATGTATTTGAAATGTGAAAACTCTATCACTCACCATTCAAACGATATGTCCAATGATTAGGTACGTGTATTTGCTTACAAACTGAGAGATTGATTAGAAAACTGAATGTCTTTCTAATGTTCGAGTCATAAAAGTAAAAAGAGTGTGAAAGTTTCATTGTACTACATTTTTATGGGGTGAAGGAACAATCGTGGACAAATAGAAAATAGAAAATAAGTCGACTAATTCAACAAAAACGATATTTCATTTTACCAGGTATTTGCTTTAAATAATTGAAAAAAATGTTTAATCTTTCTGCTTTTCATTTTTGTGTCCGAAGCATAAATTGTATTTGAATACAGTTTAGATGAAGAATACATGTAGATGAAAAACAACAATAAAAGCGTTGTTCCATTGCTTGTATTTTTGGAGACTTCGTCTCATGTGTATCATTACTCCATATCCCAACATTGTAAACTTGTGAATAAGATAAGTAATGGCGCTAGTTATTTATCTCCACACTTTCGGATGAAAGTTTGGGAATATTGCCGTTGGTCTCGCCCGTCCATCCGCCAGTCACACATTCTTGCGATGCGAATTTGCTACTACAGTTTTGGATTTAGGGCTTTAATTCTGTTTTAGAATTGTTGCCTATATGATGTAAAGGCACGTAAAGTTTACGGATATTTGAAATTGGTCCTAGTGCAAACAATAGACCCAAGATGTCGATTTTAGCATTTATGGCACGCAAAAACTCCTCCTTTAAATTATAGGATGTATTTAGTCTGTAGATACACAATTAGCTTTCTGATTTATGTTTTTTTTGTCTTGGTGAAAACAATAGACCAAAGACAAATGTCGTAAGATATGTGGCATGCAACTCCTCCTACATATTTGAATTAAGACATGTAATTTTGTTGCGGAAGTGTTGCATATAGTCTGTTGAATCGCAATAAGCTTTTAAAGTTTTATTACGGTTCAAACGTTGGTAAATTTATATTCTGAACACGTCAGAGACAAATATATATATATTTAATACTTTTAAAATATCATTTTTAGCTCACCTGGCCTAAAAGGCCAGGTGAGCTATTGCCATGACTTGGCATCCGTCCGTCGTCCGTCTGTCCGTCGTTAACTTTTCAAAAATTTTCTCCTCTGAAACTGCTAAGCCAATTTTTACCAAACTTTGCCGGAATCATCACCAGGGTATGTAGATCCAAAATTATGTTCGATTAGTCCGAGGAACAAACAACATGGCTGCCGTTACTTTAAATAGCACATAGGGATAAATTGCTGTTTTTGGCAAATAACTCAAAACCCATTACAGATATCAAAAATCTGACTAGCGTAAAAGTAATCAGCATGACAAGATCTACCTGCCCTGCAATTTTGAAAAAAATCCTAAAACCCGTCTTAGAGTTATTGTCCCTTTTCCGGGAAATTTTCAAAATTTTGATATTTTTTGTTTTTAATTTATTATTGTTTTAAAAAAAAAGATAGAGGTCAACTTTGATTGCAAAAATGTTCAGCATATCAAGATCTACCCACCTACGAATTTTGAAGAAAATCTGAATGCGTATAGAGGAGCTATTGCCCTTTATTGCTCATTTTTTTTGTAATTTTATACATTTTGCCTTGTGTTTCAATAAAGATTTGAGTTAGAGGTTAAGATTTAAAGTAAAAAGTTTGTCAACTTCACGATGGAAGTTGGGACCTCATCCAAGATGGCCACAAGCCGGGAACTTAGTTTAATATTGGACCGTACAGGAAAACACATACAAAGATCTTCTTCTCTGAGACTACTTGGCCAATTGGAACCATACTTGATCACAACTGTCCTTAGTTTGTCCCCTTTGAAAAATGTGTCCGGCAAGTTCCCATCAGATCCAAGATGGCCGCCAGCAGACAACATAGTTCAACATTGGACCATATGGGAAAATACATTCAAAGATCTTCTCCTCTGAGACAACTTTGACAATTGGATCCATACTTGGTCGAACTGTCCTTAGTTGGTCCCCTTTGAAAAATATGTCCGGCAAGTTCCCACCAGATCCAAGATGGCCTTCAGCGGACAACATAGTTGAACATTGGACCCTATGGGAAAACACATTCAAAGATCTTCTTCTCTGAAAATACTTGTCCAATTGGAATGATACTTGGTCACAACTGTCCTTCGTAGGCTCCCCTTTGAAAAATATGATCGGCAAGTTTCCATCAGATCCAAGATGGCCTCCAGCGGACAACATAGTTGAACATTGGACTCTATGGGAAAACACATCCAAAGATCTTCTCCTCTGAGACTACTTGGCCAATTGGAGCCGTACTTGGTCACAACTGTCCTTAGTTGGTCCCCTTTGAAAATGTGTCCGGCAAGTTCCCATCAGATTCAAGATGGCTGCCAGCGGGGAACTTAGTTTAACATTGGACACTATGGGAAAACACATTCAAAGATCTTCTCCTCTGAGACTACTTGTCCAATCGAAACCATACTTTGTCAGAACTCTCATCTGAGACTACTTGTCCAATCGAAACCATACTTTGTCACAAATGTTTTGGTTCGTCCCCTTTAGAAAATGTTTCTGGCAAGTCCCCATCAGATTCCAGATTATTATCACACTAGAAAATGAGACCCTTTATCATTGAGGTTATTCTCTATGCTAGCTTTGGACCAGGTGAGCTACAGGCTCTTGAGAGCCTCTAGTTTGGCAAGTTTTAAGTAAAAGCAAAATTCTGAACACTTCGAATTCTAAAATGTGATTCCAATTTTGGTAAATATCCTGAAAGACCCAAACACCCTTAATTTTTTAAATTCTACTAAGCAACCATGCCAACAGAATTTGCTTTGATTAGATCACTCATTAGATTCCAAAAAATATTTGATTCCAGTTTTGGTATTTAAAAAACTCACTCATTTTTGGGGGATTTTACATTGAAACCATAGTTAAGTAGTTCTCACTTACTTTAAGAATTCAATTAACTAGAACAAACATTTTCACCAATTTGGCTACATGTTCGGTATATTTTCTTAAAGGCACAAATACAACTTTTTTGGAAATCTACCTAAAAACCATATATTCTCAAATCCCTTTGATTAAAAATAATAACCATCAATAATTTGATTTTCAAAATCGTAAGAAAAATTACTCCCAAGATCTATAACATTTTTTGGGAGTTTCAAACAGGAAGTTAGGGGATCACTTTTTTTCCTGAAATTTATTACTCTAGTTTTATATAAATTTCTAAGTTAGGTTCGCAGGAAAGATACTCTTTTTTTTTTTATTTTTGTATGATTTACAAATATAGTGGATTCGAACAATTCCAAATGAGACACATACATATTTTTTGATCGATACTTTCTTGCGTTTCCAGACTTATTTACATTTACTTCCAATCCCTTCATTTGTTCATTTTCGAAAACTCGTTGCTCAGTAAAACGAAATACACACCATGTTTTGATATAAAGCATTTTCATATAAATGCTTATTTAGTATAGTAGAGGCTGGCTTTTGATTAATCTGTAATTTGCAAAAAGCTTTATTTAATTTTGAGAATTGCAAATGCCAGACAAATCAACAAAAGTGCCTTTTGCGCAATATATAATCATTATAATAAAATCAAGCCTCAGTGACAATAGTTAAGACAAAGGAGTTACGCATTGTAATACCATATAAATGATTTATGACAAAAATATTATTTTCACTACACAGACATTAAAATAATGAAAAAAAACAGTTATTTTTTGGTTCGAAATACATGTGCATTTTATAGTTTTAAAACTAATTATATAATTTGTTTTACGTGCCTTATATGCAGGTCACAGCAATTAAACAAATAAAGGGATATGGAAAAATGTCAATTGGACAAAATCTCTATAAATACATGTTAAGATTACACAAAGGAACAACACTTTTATTGTTGTTCTGCATTAAAAACAGTAAGTTGTATTTAAAATTTCCGGTCTGCCTTATTTTATCAACTCTCTTGTTGCAAAAATATACTTCTTCTTGAAACTTTATGTAGAATTTCAAAAAAAAAAAAAAAAAAAAAAAAAAAAAAAAGGAAAAAAAAAAGAAGAAACGAGATAGGAGTGGCAACAAAGGTCAGACACAATAGAGGGGGAGACCAGTCAGAAAAATCCATTGAACGTACGACAATTCCGAATATACAACTCAACACAGAACAATTTATGAACGCCGCCATATTCCCGGCTTTAAATGACTTAAAAATTTTTTTGCAAACAATACAATCCAAAAGATATTTTGTAAAAGCTCACTTTGAATTCGATTGTTTTTCATCTGTATAATTATTATTGTATTGCAAAGTAAGTGAAAACCGAACCATCAGTCTAAAAAGAACAATCCAAGGACAATAGCAACGTCGGAAAAACAAAGAAACAAAGACATAACTTGAGCACGGCACAGAAAAGAAAATGAAGACACATATACAAAAATGAACAACACGAACCAATAAAAAACCATGTGTAAGATCAGGTGCACCGGTAGAGAAAGCATCTCTGATTCTTATAAGACACCCGCCGTGTTGAACATCTCAACTCGGGTTGTAAAGTCAAATCCGGTAGAGGAAAAACAAACCTTAGTGGCAAAGAGAAAGATCTGTTGTCATCTTGGAAACAGATAATTCATAGCGGTCCACAAGATCGTGATGTCGACCGTAAAATTTCTGTAGTGTAGTGATGACCTCAAATTATGGGCAACATACCCTTGCTTAAGTAGCCAATTTGTAAGCAAACGAGCTCTATCAAGGTAGTCACTGTATCGACCATAGGCCCTTGAGTAGCGAATGAGTTGGGAGATGTAAACTTCATAAACTGGTGCTTTAGGAATGTTGCTGCAAAGAAAAGGGAAGTTGACTATTGGAAAAGTGAAGTCATCTCGTTTGTCATATAGTCTAGTTTGTAGTGTACCTCTTTTGTCAATTTAAAGATGAAGGTCAAGGAACGAGGCTGATGTGGAAGTATCTGTAGTAGCCTTAATTTCGAGCTCTTTTGGATAGATTAGATGAAGAAAATCACCAAAGCGAGGGTTGTTTAATGATAAAATAACTAAATACCGAGGTTACTGTGAATTTACTTTCTGCATATGCACATTTCGGCAACTTATGTCTCTTCAGTGCAGATAAAATTTAAACGTTTGGAAGACCATTTACTCAAAAAATATTTAAAAACTGATACAGAACAAATAACCAATATGATCTAAATGTAAAGCCAAAATATCATCTATATAACGGAAGCTGCAATTAAAGGACTGGGCCAGTTTTTTATCTTTAATTTGAAGAAGCCCTCCGATGAATTCAGGTTCATATGAGTGGAGAAATAGATCGGCTAAAAGAGGTGCACAGTTTGTGCCCATTGGAATTCCGATAGTCTGTTGAAAAATAAGTCCTCCAAAATGGACAAATATATTGTCGATTAGAAACTCTAACATTTTAATCACTTCTTCCTCTGTATATCTTTTCTGTGATTCTGAGTCCTATTTCAAAAAGTATGCTTGTTCTCTGCCTATAACAATGTACTTCTATCTTCGTTCGCCGTTCTTGCGGAATTAAATCTTTCAGCCGTGATTTCAGTTGTTAATGAGGAATTGTAGTATAAAGCGTAGAAAAGTCAAAGGTGTTAATGCTGTTGCAGTGTGATAATGATCTCGATTTTAAGATGTAAAGCAGATCCTTAGAGTTTTTTAACACCCACATTTCATTTACACCACTTCTTGGAAAGCTAGTATCACAATATTTTTGAACACCCTCTTTTACGGCTGTCAAGATGGATGTTAATAGCTTAGAAATAGGTTTTGTAGAACATTTAGCAGATTTTCAAATTTGTCAACAGTAAGAACATTTATGATTGTTCAACAACATTATGGTGAAGTGAAAAGATAAAATGAAGCAAACAATTTTTTGATTTTGAACACGGCATTGTAATCGATAGAGATAATATTAATAATGTATCAAAGGGGATAAGCATAAATTACTAGGAAAAAGAAGGGAAACGGGGAATGTGTCAAAGAGACAACGAACCAAAGGGGAGTAATAACAACTCAAAGCCACCATAAGATCTTCAATGAACGGTGAGGAAACCCCACACCCAACGGCAGGTCGGAGTTGGCCCCTCAATAAAGAGTAATCAAGTTCAGTGAAATAAACATCATCCTAGACTCGCATAGACATAAAGTGAACTAACTAGAAAACAGACAAGACACACAAAGGCTTAATAAATTCCCTGACTAAGACAGGCGCAAACCTGCTGCGGCGGGGTTAAACTAGTTTTATTGGGCCCAAACCTTCCCCCTATAGCCAACGTAATACTGAGCAGAAATTTCATCCCCTTGCTCTTGTATATCTTGTAATCCATATTTTCTCTCATATATATTGTAAAATTATCAGTTCAAATGTTTTATCTGAAACTTTTTTCTTTTTGACTTCTTAGATATAAAAATAACAAAATACCGAAGTTACTGTTAAATTATTTTCTGCATATGATATGAAAAATGCAAGAAATCAAAACTTTTGACACCTATTCTTTGCAGCTTATTTTTTTTATTCACAAACACCCTTACTATTGTTAAAAAATTGCCAATACACTATAAATAGTTACTGATTAAAGTGTATTGAAGTTTTTTTTCAGATAACCATTTCGACTACTAATGTCTCTACAATGCAGATCAAATAGACCAAAAGCTAAAAGATTTATGAAATTTGATAAAGAAAAAGACTAAAGGGGTCTGAACGCAAAGCCAAAATAGGTTTCTGGTAATTCATACATAAGCGTGCGTAGAGGTATGATGCTATGTAATATGAAAAGGGACTTGCACATCCTGCAACGGTACGTTTACTAGGTCTCAAATTAAATTAAAAACCTATTTCTTCATGAAAATCTTTGTAGTTTTGAATTGAAATATAACGAAGCATGGCATAAATTGTTTTTTTTTAATTTTCAATGCAGTAACTCATAACAAAATACCGAAGTTACTGTAAATTGGTTTCTGCATGTGGCTATTTCGACAACTTATGTATCTTCAGTGCGAATAAATATAAACATTTGGAAGACCAAAAATTCAAAGATGTTTAAAAACTGATTGAGAGCAAATAACCAAATATGATCTAAATGAAAAGCCAAAATCAGCTAACAACAGAGCTTTGCATGAGAGAGATACTCTTTAGTTACAGCAGAATTTATAAAAATTATCAATACAATTTATACATATGTGTATATAAATTTTTTTAGAAAGATTTTCAAAAAAAAATTGTTGTTATCCATTTGTATACTTATCATTGTATTGCAAAGTTTGCAATAGTAAGAACAGCAATAATTGTTCAATATAATTAATGTGAAATGCAAAGATAAAACTAAAGCAAATAATTTTTGATATGAAGGCTGGAATTTGTAATCTTAGGAGATGATGTGTAATTAGCATTAATTACTCATTATTTTCTAATGAGCTTATTTGAAAGCAGAAATATGTATTTTAGTTAGGCTTTGCCCAAGGGAACTCTGACAGGTGGGCGTTCGGTGCACTTCATCTGCGCGGATCGGCCTTTTGATTGGCCCAGAAAACACATTTCATCTGCGTAAGTTTTTTAAACCTGCAATTTACATATAACTTTGATACAGATGGCCAACACATGTCATTACATTTTGAAAACCATTTAGACTAGTTTTGAAATTTGTTCATTTTGGAACCCTCAGAAATAGCGAACTATTTTAATGTAACATTTGTACTTTGTATTTATATTCTTTATTTCCATTTTTGAGATCAAAAAATTTATGACAATTTTTTATATTTCTTGTTAAAGATACATTTTAAGACATTACTGTAGCGTATCTATTATCCATATACGTCCTTGATTTGTCATAATGATGTCAATACACTATAAATAGTAACTGATTTTTTTTCTTAGAGCCATTTCGACTACTAATGTCTCTAAAGTGCAGTTTAACTAGACCATCAGTCAAAAGATTTATAAAAGGTGATTAAAAAAGTAGATCCGTACGAAAAGCTAAAATTAGTTTCTTTTAGTCAAACATAAGCAAGCATCAAGGCTGGTATTTCACATCCCTTATTTCACGGTAATGTTTTACATAAAAGTAAAAAATACTTCAACTCGCCTAACAAACTTATAAAACCTTTAAATCGTCTAATTCATAAGGGTTATAATTACGGTATTGTCGTTAAGTCATTACGTATGGCCTTCTTTGGTATTAACATTGATTTTTTGATATTGTCTTTGCATTTTATCTAAACACATTCTAAATTTCTAAAATCTGTATTGCATGGACACGGGTTATGTATTCCGGTATATGCATGAAATCATTATGCCAAACTCCTCACAGGAGAGATCTTGGTGGGAGCTGTATACTGAGGGTACATAACTTAATTTGTCAGTTGGTAATAGGTCTGGAGCTGGCATGTCAGTTAACTGCTAGTAGTCTTTTGTGATTTCATGTTTATGTCCGTATATTTAGTTCTTTCAGTTTAATTTTTCACAATTGACTCAGTCCTGTTGCTAACTGAATTTTACTGTTGTTATTATTGTATTTTTATTTATCACATTGGCTAGGGGAAAGGTTTGGACCCAATAAAACTAGTTTAACCCCGCCGCAGCAAGTTGGCGCCTGTCCTAAGTTAGGAAATTTATTAAGCCTTTGCGTGTCTTTTCTGCTTATGTATTCTGGTACATGCATGAAATCATTATTCTAAACTCATCACAGGAAGGGATCTTGGTGGAAGCTGTATACTGAGGGTACATAATTTTATTTGTCATTTGGTAATGGGTCTGGAGCTGGCATGTCAGTTAATTGCTAGTAGCTTTTTGTGGTTTCATGTTTATGTCGTTTAATTCTTTCCGTTTCATTTTTCACAATTGACTCGGTCCTGTTTCTAACTGAATTTTACTGTTGTTACGATTGTTTTTTTATTTATCACATTGGCTATAGGGGGGAAGGTTTGGGCCCAATAAAACTAGTTTAACCCCGCCGCAGCAGGTTTGCGCCTTCCTAAGTCAGGAAATTTATTAAGCCTTTGTGTGTCTTGTCTGTTTTCTAGTTAGTTTACTTTATGTCTATAGGAGTCTAGGATGATGTTTATATCGCTGAACTTGATTACTCTTTATTGAGGGGCCGACTCCGTCCTGCCGTTGGGTGTGGGGTTTCCTCACCGTTCATTGAAAATCTTATGGTGGCTTTGAATTGTTATTACTCCCTTTTAGGTCGTTGTCTCTTTGACACATTCCCCGTTTCCGTTCTTTTTTCTATTTCGACTACTAATGTCTCTAAAGTGCAGTTTAACTAGACAATAAGTCAAAAGATTTATAAAAGGTGATTAAAAAAGTGGATCCGTACGAAAAGCTAAAATTAGTTTCTTTTAGTCAAACATAAGCATGCATAGAAATGCTTTCAAATCCGTTCGAATCTTGCTCATCCAAGAATCCCTGAAAAATAGTTCTCGCCAGACGAGTTACAAATTATATCTTTTTTCATAACATACAATCAAGGTTAATCTAAACTAAAACAATAACAAACAGATGAACCTTGTTTTAAACTTGTAATGTGTGGTTCTAGATTTAATAATCATCAAATGGTAATACTCAAATAGAAATCAAGATAAAACATTCTCTTCAACATTTCAAGTTGAGGAAATTTTTTATTAATAGCAACACGCCTTTTTTCAAGAGAGAGATTGGACTACATTTTAACTCAATATTTGTAGGTTGATTCTGAATGGTGGTCATATTATGAAATAGTATTACAGTATTGTAGAAACAAAGTGGCAAATAGTTAAAACATATTCATTACACATTGCAGGACAGTCATATTTTCTCTCTTTCAGAATTCAGTTAGCAATTTGAAATATTGCTCGACATTGCAAAAGTTTATGCCAAACTTTTGGTCAAAAAAGAAGGAAAAACTCGGAGTTCAGAACAAATGATTGAAATTAAAACATAAAGAATATGGAAATTTCAATGCTGTAAAGACGATATCTGCAAGGATGAAAAGCTAAGAAAAGAAATAATAAAATAACAATTATGTTCTGCATATGCCCATTTCAACATCTTATTCTCTTCAGTGGAAATAAAGTCAAACATTTTGAAGACCATCAATCAGAATGTATTCACAGAACTGACAGAGGACAAACAATGTAAAGGACCTAAAAGTAAGGCCATAACCAGCTATGGACATGGCGTGCACGAGGGGGATAGCCCTAGGCCATAACCAGCTATGGACATGGCGTGCACGAAGGGGATAGTCCTTACTTTTACAGATTTTCTTAAATTCAGACATTGTAACTTCGTGCTGGGTTACAGTCATCCAACAGAAACATCGACCCCGTGCTCATAAAACAAAATAAATACTGAAATTGCTGTTAGTTTGAATTTTCCACATGGCCATTTCGACAGCTTATATCTCTGCAGTTTAAAAAGGGTCGATAATAACGTTCGTCTGCATGGTATAAGATACGAGTAGCGACAATATATTTTGGCGCCCTAATTTTAGACACATATAGAACATCCCTTGACAATTAGAGGTTCTGTTTTTGGATAACTGGAAAATATTGAAATTTGATCGTTTGATAGCCGACTATATTTGGAACCTTACAATATCTAATTTTTGTAAATTTTGTTGAAACTAAGGAGTATCTCCCTCATGCAAAGCTCTGTCCTTAGCTGATTTTGGCTTTCTATTTAGATCATATTTGATTATTTGTTGTCTATCAGTTTTTAAACATCTTTGACTTTACGGTCTTCCAAACATTTAGATTTTATCTGCACTGATGAGACATAAGTTGTCGAAATGCGCATATGCAGAATCAAAATTCACAGTAACTTCGGTATTAAGTTATTTGATAATTATTTGTTGTCTGTTTGAGAAATAGTCTATCTCCCATCTCATTCCAATTAAACACCAGAAGAAAAAACCCAGAAATTTTGAAGACAAAGATAAAATTCAACCAGGGAATCCCTACATGTATCATTTCCATTTATCTGTTTTGTTGTTATACCCTGTATTATAGACTTCTGCTTTAAACTTTCATTTTTTACAGAAATTCTTGATTACCAAGCTATCCATAAATACAGATGTACGATACAGATTTGCTGAAACAATTTATTCTATGACAGTATTTAACCCTAGTAATAATAACCATACATATCTAGTTGTCATTCCATTTCCTAAAGAAGCATTTGTCACCAATTTTACATTGTAAGTACTGTGTAGTAACATTATGATAGCAGAGGAAACTTTTCAATGAAGCAACAATCCTTTAAAAATAATAATAAATAAAAAAAAAATGAAAAAAAATAATAAAATGAATAAAATAATAAATAATAAATAAAAAAAAAAAATAATAAATGAAATGTTACGAAAATTGTGAAATTGAAGTAAAAGGATATCATTAGACAGCAATCGTAGAAAGCGATAGGACACTGTGATTTTCCTGATGAAATTGCCTAAACCTTTATATTGTAATAGTGAAAGAAATGGAAGTAAATTTAATTGGAAAAGTTCTATTGGCTACAAGAGAATTGTTTTGAACATGCTTGACTCACAAACGATGTCATACAGCGAAGCATTTGGGCTTGTAGCAAACCCGGGGTAGCAAACATATTTTAGTCAGCTAAATTAAAATTGATCGTATTTATTACAGAAATGATGTGTGGAAACTCCATGACTCCTGTTCACCTTGTTTAAACCAGTCAAAATCATGTCCTTGTCTTTACCTGAAAATGACGACATTTTTGGATGTTCTGTATCAGTATTTTTTGTTTTGGTTTTTGGTCCTTAGCAATTGTCGAAATGACTAGTATCAATAAAATTAAATTAACAACAATTTCGCTATTTTGTAGTTTTATCAGTTTGAATGTTAAAGACTATGGTCTATTTTAGGAAAATATGTAGGACAATTTTTTGTCTGATCTTTTATGCTTTAACCTTTGATCTTGACCTTTATCGCTTGATCTCTATATTTCTAACTTCTGTGACAATCGTAGCTGTGCATACGGATTTTCATGTGAAGATTCATTCCACTTTTTCATAGTTTGTCCTAATCATAAAGATAATCGGTGTGATCTTTTGCTTAGTTTCAGATATATATGGGAAATAATTCTTTGAATTGTATTTTGTCTGGAAAGAAAAATTATCCTGTAGAAAAGAATCTTACAAACAAAATAAAATATCAAACTTAAGGCAAGCGAAAAATGAAACAAACGAGATGAATACAGAGCATTACACACTACTCCTTTTCGAATTTAAGTTGTAGCAATAGAAAATGACTGATTTTTTTGTGTGAATATCTTAAAATAAATCGTTAAAAAAAAATAAACAAAAAGCAAGACAATAGTAGAATACACATAAAACAGCAAAAATGACAAAAAGGCAAATTAATAATGAACGGGAAAAGAAACCATGTAACTAATCTTTAAGAAAGAATTGTTGCTTTATGAGCAAGTTCTAAAGAGATCTGAAAAGTAAGTAAGAATCGAACCGTCAGTTAAAAAGGATAATACAAAGACAATGGCAAAGTCGGAAACACCAAGAAACAAAGACATCACTTAAGTAAGACACAGGAAAGAAAAATGGAGACAAATGCAAATAACAACACGGTTGTACCATGAGTGGGAGAAGGTGCACCATTAAGGAAAGGATCTCCTGCTTCTTATAAGACCCCTATCATGTTGAACGTATCAATTCCGATAGTGAAGTCCAATCCAGTAGAGGAAAAACAAACTTTCACTGTTAAAGGGACAGATTTGTTGCCATCTATCAAGGAAGTCACTGTATTTACACTCAGGCCAGCGAACAAGTTTGGAAATGTTATGATATATCAAATTTGAACGTTGTATTTATTTTCAAGAGAAGTAGAAGGTACAATATTTATAAGTGATGTTGTTGAAAAGAAGAACCAAGCAACCAAGAAAGATAGTATAGACACTGATAATGAGAGATTTACACAGTAAGAATTAGATTTTATGCATGATGTTCTAAATGAAAATGTTGGTAGAATTATTATACAATTAAAGCATTTCTGTAGGCTAATACGATTCTATATCGACCTGAGAATTGAATATGGACCGACAGCATTTCTTGGTCTTTAAGATCGTAATTGTACTCCCCTTTCAATTTATACTGGTAATAAATACAACAACTAAAGATCTAAATGATTTTCAGACTAGGGAAATATTTTAAAAATTTTTAGTAACATGCAATCTGGAGTATTTGATATGCCTTTTTGTGCAACATTGCACAATATAGGGGGTCATGTGATTATGTTTAAGCCATTATGAATATCTAATAAATAATTGATGGATAATTATTTAAAAAATATAGCCTTTGTATAGGTCAATAGGATGTTATATCGATCGACAGCGAAGCTGAGGACCATATGCATTTCTGGGTCAATGTTACATGGTATAGACCTAGTTCAAAGGATACAATTGTTGTATTATTAATTAAGCATCAAGTAATACCGAAGTTACTGTAGATTTAAGTACTACCTGTAGCCATTACGACAACTATGTCTCTTTAGTGTAGATCAAATTAATACATTTGGAAGTCCAATAACAAAAAGATATGAAAGGCTGAAAGATTACAAGTAACCAAAAATCTAAATGAAAGCCAAATTGTAGTGTTTAGATCGTCTGTCAGGCCATTAGAACCAAAACGAAGTAGATGGGTCGTTATATTTAGAAGTAAAACAGGTAAGTAAGTCAGGCAAACGATGTCGTTGATAATAAACAAATAAAATAAAATCGACTTTCGGGTCAGCATCGAAGTACTGACGATTTGGAGACGAACAGTCCATCATCAGAGACATCGGCATCCTTACATTAATTGAACATTGATTGAAAGACTTTTGCTCTTGTTGTTTTTATGATTCTGAAGTCCTGTGGACTATACAAGTTTTAAAATTCTTTTTATAAGTATCTAAATTCTAATATTTGCTTGCATACATTTGCTAATTAACAAGTAATAAAACAAGAAGTTAAAGCAAGCAAGCATTTTTTTTAGCATATTGCTGACTAACTTATATATTACTAAGTACCGATGTTACTGTGAATTTATTTTCTGCATATATTAATTTAAGGAAAATCTAAATCAAACCCCCCTCCCATTTTACCTTGGCACTGGCTCTAGATGACGTTTTTGGTAACAAAAATAAGAAATTATATTCTGAGTTATTTTTAGTAATAGTCAATATGAACCATGAAATAGCAGTTTTTGTAAGAATTTTTTATGCACCCTCACTCAAAAGACAGGGTCGTGTGATTATGCTCTGGCCAATGTTATATTTTTAAAAATATTTATTTCTTACATAGCTCTTGTTAATCCTAAACCAGTAGAATACTCGATAACCATGTACTTCGCACATGCGCAAATGGAATCGCGTGCAAAAGGTGCAAAACAACAATGCTGTTTATTTTATTTGTCTTTGTATGTTAAGGAAATAAATCTTCAGAACATTTTCTAACTTCATCATGCCATTCATTAAATGTGTATTGTTTTGCTTTCGATTTGGATTTTGAACTTGAATTTGTTTGAAAACGTCAAATTGATTATTGTGACACCATTGACACAGACAGCAATGTAAATTCTCTAAGTCTCGCTTCAGAATGGAAAATTCCATTTTCTGTCATATTAGAATCGATATAATTCATGGCTAATGCTCTTGGTTAAATTCGAATATAAAGACCCAGCCCATGGTTAAATTACAATAACCATATACCTGCCATGAATTATTTCTTAATTAATAACATATGGCAATATTTTACATTTTAGATTCGTCGACGCAAATTCTTTTGTAATACCAATAGATATTCCATCACGTAATGACATCACAGTAACGTTAACATATCAAGAGATGCTCCGCAGAGAGAAAGGTGTTTATGATCTTAGAATTATGGTTGGACACTGTGAAAACGGGTATAATACTGAAATTACAATAGCTATACAAGAGTCAAAGGCCTTAACCAATTTACAGCTTCTTCCTCACTGGAAAAATACCAACAAAGGTATGTACTAGTATTTTGAGGAATTGTTTTTGGTTTTTGTTTGTTAGTTTGAAAGGATAATGATCGCATGGTCATTTTGCTTCTTTCACACGAATATGAAATTGTCGCAAGCATAATCTTAATATTATTTTCAAGCATTTGGTTTGGTTTGAAAACGTTTTCTTCTCTTTTTAAGATATTGTTAGGTTTCCCAAATTATTTGTCAGCGTAGGCATTTTGAGTAATAATTTGGTATCGGATTGTTTTACAGAGTACAGAACGTTAAAAAAAGTGAGTGACTGCCATATCTATTTTAATTTCCCGTCTTCCTCTTGGTTTCTTTGGTATTCAATTGCCAATGTATAAAAATGTCGATATACAAGATTCCGAGATACTGGTAAAATTTTCAATCGGAGTCCTTAATATCAAAACGAGGGAATTTTATGCTCAAGTCATAACGTTAATGGAGCAAACTGCACCAAAAAATTACACCTAATAAATATCAAGTTCAACTGAATATAAATCATGTATATCAAAGATGATGCACAAACGTTTGATCTACAAATATTCAAAAATTTGAAAGACAGGAAACGAGATTTATAAAGATTTAATCTAATACAATATAATACTATTACATAACCATCAAAGAATTGGTATACTTTTTAAACTTTAAGGTGGTAATCATAAAGCTGTTGCTATCTGCGAACTCTGGTGTCGTTAAAACTTTATAGTTGGGTTCACTAGGTTATTGTAACACCTTGCTCGACAAAAGTATATTTCGATGCTACTTTTCCAGCACAGGTAGGTCGACAGCTATTCAAAGAATATAACAAGACCACCATTTGGGTACTTTATTGAACTCTTTAGATTTTTCGATGATCGATGCCTGAAGCTGTTTGATGCTTAAAACACTGATTAAAGACTCTGGGCATAAGTTTTCCTATCATTTTTAAAATAAAATTACCGTTAATTTTTTTCTCACTAAAAGGAAGTCGGGGATATTGAGTTGTGAACCAGATTTCTAAACATCAAGTGTCTTTGAGACTTTCAAGAATTGAATCAAATATTTTTGAAATCCAGTTGTTTGTTTTAATTGAAGCAAAGTCTTAGATTAAGGTTTTTATGTAGAATTCCCCAAAAAAGAGGTTTTTGAGACTTTCATCAAATTTTTGAAATCTAATTTGTGAAAATTTTTGTTTTAATTGAAAAAAAATGAAAAGTATGGTTCTTCATAGAATTTAAAAAAAGAAATACATATATATGTAGATGATGTATGAAACTTTAAGTAAAATTACCAAAATTGGAATCACATTTTAGAATTCTAAGTGTTTAGAATTTGTTTTTTTTGGAAAAAATTACCAATATATATAGAATTTAATGATAAAATTTAAAAACAAAATATATGAGTCTTTGACATTTTCAGAAAAACTACAATGCTGTCAGCGGAACGGAATTCGGATAGCTTATTGCACATCTACAGACCATATGCTACAATTCTGCAACAAAAATAAATTCTTTTATCCAAATTAAAACTGTAGGAGTTCGCGTCGCAGGACACATATGTCAAACTTTTCTCTCAGGGCCTTTATCAAAATCGAAAGTTCGAAACCTTATTGCCCATGGACAGCATATATGCAACAATTCTAGGACAAAATTAAATCTCCAATTCAAAAAATGTAGGAGGAGTTAGCGTCAAAGAAAGTGGGACGGACGAGGACAACGACGATATCCCTGAACTTTCTTTTGGAAGTGAGGAGATATTAAAAAAAAATTCTGCTATTTCACAAAATTAGTGAATTTCTCAATATTCCTGTTCCACTTTCATTCAACAAATAAATAATGCAATATATATTGCCTATTCTTTCTTTATCAGGTAACGAAAATTGAGAGCATCATTTCTGCACAATTTGTTCTGTAATCCAACATTGTTAGACTATTTATTGAAAATTTTACTCTTATACTACAACAATCTATGTAGCGTATCTCAACTCTGTCCCAATCATTGTATAATTCTGTGTGAAGAAGACGTAACACGGAGGCTTATGGTAACTAAACTGCTTTAAAATGTGTATGGAAGATAAAACAAAGCTGTATGGTTATTTACATCATTAAAGTAATTATACGAAAATAAGATCAATTCGATTTGATACAGATACATACTCGCAACAAGGTTATGCAATTAATATCTATCATGATTTAATCCAAACCACGTACACGCTTTGCTTAATATTTTAGATATGGACGGGGTAATTTCCCTTATATTGGTGAAGAGACTTTTACATTTTTAAGGGTATTCTAAAACAAAGATCTTTTAAGTTCCTTTGATACAACCAAGATAGTAAACGTTATAAATTCTAAGTAGGTAATAAAAGGAGGAATATTTTCATGAGACATAATGATGTACAAATGATGTACATGGAAGGGAAAGTGAGTGAGAGACGAATCGTCAGTCTAAAAATTAATAATCTGAGGACCATGGCAATATCGGATAAACAAAGAAACAAAGAAAAAACATGAGTACGACACAAAAAAGAACAATGAAAACACACCCACATACATAGATGAACAACGCAGACGAAATAAATGCCATTGGTGACATCGGGTGCATCGATAGAGAACGCATCTCCTGCTTCTTTGAAGGCAACTGCCGTGTTGAACATGTCAATTCTGGTAGTTAAATAAAATCCAGCAGAGGGAGACAACTTCAGCTGAAAAGGGCAAGATCTGTTGTCATCTGGGAAACAGATATTCCAAAGTGGTCCACAAGATCGTGATGTCGCCCGTTAAACCTCTATAGTGATTGACTTCAAGTTATGGGTAACATTGTTTCAGCAGCCTATTTGTAGTATACCGTTATTCTATTTCGGTAGAAAAAAAATCATAGCTGGAAATAAGTCAGAACAGAAATGAATTAGCACTAGATTAAGTCTTATACAAACAAGTCAAAGGCAAAGTCCGACACTGCTACGATATATTGGTCAACCAACTTGCATTGTATGTATTTACTCTACATCTTCTCATTTCCGTGAATTGCCGTGATTTTGGATTTATGATTTTAGAATTTCCCCTTCCTCGTTCTTGCTTCGGTATTCGTTTGCTGATGTATTCTTTTTTTAAGGCAACTAAACAACTAAATGGGAAAAGATTGACCATTACGTCATTGTATGGATTACTCATTAAAAAGGGATGTAAATCAAAGTTGTGTCATCGAAGAAAGAAATTGTATTCAGAATTCAATACGAAATAAAATTTGTTACTGAATTACAGAAGAAAAGAAAAGTGCAAAAATAAACAATTCTTGTAATTTTATTTTGCAGCGAATAAAGTTTTAAATTTCATAAGACCGAGCAATGGAACAGCTATCTTTAAATACAACACAGTTTCAAATAACGAGCAATGCATTCAACAGCTTGATTTGAAATACGATGTTGAGAGAAACCCAAATGCTGGCGAAATTTTGGTAAATATAAACTCTTCATACATAAATTAAACTGGCAAAGTGCTCTTTGTAGCATAGCCCATTACTGAAGGCCTCATGGTGACTTCACGATGAAGAACAACAATAAAAGCGTTTTCCCATTGCTTGGTTTAAACATGTATTTGTAGAGACTTTGTCTCATGTGCATTTACTCATTGTTTATCATATAAAAATATTATCCGTTGTCCGACAAAAAAACTAGTCCCGAGTCACGGCAGTAAAATATCGAAGGAACAAAGAACAAGATTACAAAAATGAAAGTCCAGAGACAAGGCAATAGCAAGAACATCAGAAGACGGAAGACTAACTACACAACTACAAAGCACAAACACAAAAAACACAACAATAAAAGACTAAAGCTCTTATAGTGTGAACTCTTAAAAGAGTGACATAAGGTGTTCCGGAAGGGTAAACATGTCCTGCTCTGTATACAGCATCCGTTAATGGACAATTACAACATATAGACAATCACAAGGCACTCATCAAGTCGATTGCAAGGCAACTTGGCATTATAAAATAGTGAGATGTTAACATATAAACAGGTGGTCAGAATAAACTTTTCAACATGCGATTACTACCAGCTTATGAAACCCTACGACAATTAAATGACGAAATAGTTTCAATGCGTTAGAACCGCAATAAAATTTTATTATTTAAAGATTCCAAGTCATCAATCATGTTTTGAAACAACGGCAGTAGAATACCGAAGGAACAAGGGAAGCGATGACTACAAAAATCAAAGTCCAAAGACATGGCAAAAACGGTAACAGATCAAAACAAAGACAAAACAAGGACGTGAGACAGCTACAATGCACGGAAATAAAAAGCTAACATTAAGAACTAAGGCACTCATAGTGTGAACTCCCATGAAAACCGGGAGTGACATCAGGTGTTCCGGAAGGGAGCACCTGGTGTCACTCCCGGTGACATCAGGTCTTAGGAATTCCAATATTTCAAAATGTCTTAGGAATTCCAATATTTTGACTTTCGCAAGCTCCGATATTTTGATTGCAGAATTTTGAAAAATTGCAATCTGTATCTATATAATCTTTATTGCAGTTTTTCACGTTAAATGCGAAGTATTAAATCAACGTTCATTATATATATATATATATATTTTCACTTAAGATAGAAGATGGATTCTTTGTACATTTCATTGCACCAACTGGATTAAAAGCCATACCAAAAGATATTGTGTTTATACTTGATACAAGTCGATCCATGCAGGGAGAGCCTATAGAGGAGTTACAAGATGCAATGACTACTATTTTAGATAGACTGAAAGAAAAGGATAGATTCAACATAATAGTTTTTCAGTCAACTTTTGGTTTATTTGAGAGCGAACTGCAAAATGTTACAAGTGAAATTATAGCACACGCAAAAGAAATGATAAGATTTCAGGCCCCAGAAGGAGGTAATGATAATCTGTTAGAATTCCTATTACATTATGATTATTATGCAAATTATTTTACAGATAAATTAGAAATTTTAAATATTCTAGAATTATATTAAATTTATGCAAGGTGATTTAAGGGCAAAGAGAAACATATTTTTATTGCACTTATCCATCTATACGTCTAGCATTTAATTTTGTATTTTAATAAGCCAAAATCAATATATTTTCAAAATATTTTTAGACATTTCACATTTGTTTTAAACGTTTTCATAAATGTAGTTTGTTTCTTCAAATTATGTTACTGGTATTTATAACTATTACAGGTACCAATATTCATGATGGATTACTCGCTGGTATTAAAATGCTACATGCAGTGAAAGTAACCGAAGTCAGATCGCCAATCATTATATTTTTAACTGATGGTCATGCTTCCAGCGGCATTACCAACAGAAATTTAATCGTAGCACGTGTTAGAACCAAAAATGTCTTAGGAATTCCAATATTTTCAATCAGTCTGGGAAAGAATGCAGACATAAAATTATCTTCTAAAGTTGCAACTCAAAATTTTGGATTTACTCGACATATATATAACATACGTACAGCAAGCTCCATGATACATGGACTGTATGAGGATGTTGCCACGACTTTGTTGAAAAATATAAACATTATTTATCTGACCGATGCTGTAGATAACCGAACCGTTACTCAAACGAAGTTTCGAACATTTTTCAATCAGTCTGAATTGGTAGTCTCTGGAAAATTCTACAAAGAGTCTACGTCATTTCTGAGAACTTCTGTTGCTGGTCTTGGAGAGTCGGGATTTACATCATTGTCAAATGCAAGTGTTTCAGTCATTGAGAATGAAGACGGGAAAGATACAATAGGAGCAATATGGAAACATATGAGATTGAAAGAGCTAATGAGAATAAGAGATGTTGATGATGACCCTATCACAGTTTCAGCTTTTCAGAAAACACTTTTGGCAATGTCTCTACAGGTAAAAAATTGAAAAGGAAAAATATTGATAAATAATCAGTAATGAACAAATAAATGGCTATGGAGTGTATGTTCATGGGATGAAATCCCTACAAATACATGGTAAGCTTCAGCAAATGGATCAACGTTATTATTTGTTTTCTTAATCTTAAAGTCACCGTGAGGGCTCCAATATTGAGCAAACATTCATACCTCATAGCGAATTTAAGTAGACACAGCTCCGGTTTGAGCGTAAATCACTTGCTAGACGCTACTTTCTTGTCATTTTCATCCATGGACGCGGACTCGTCAGAAAGCAAAACCATATTAAACAAAATGCTCTTGCAAAAACCGTCATCCGTTGCTCGATAAAGGGACCAATAAACAATACAATATTTAATCAATAACGTGGCAATTAATGATAAAATTACATTCATTCTGCTTCGTAAAGAAATTGCAGTATCTGATTGGTAACGAGTACTTCCGATCATTTACGTCACTGTTTTATCAGTCAGTAAAGGAACTCCTTGATAAAGGGAAAAGTAAACAATGACGGTGGAATAATATTGACAAAAGAAATTAGCACAATCCATGATTTTCACTAATTAATCTTGTTTGAATACTTGCATTCTATTTATGGAATGACATTATGAGATTTTGTAGTTTTGTTTGAGCGTAAAAGCGTAGACCGTAGCACAAAAGATTTTTTTATTTGTAAACATAGCAAACGTAAAATTACTTCGAATCTTTATTGATATTTGAATATTTCAGTACAACTATATTACACCTTTGACATCGGTTTATCTTCAAAAGGATGGACAGATGCTACACAGTAAAATAGTGGACAATGATGACAAAGGTATTGAAAGAATTTTATTATTTTACAAATAGATCCTGTTTCAAAAATCAATATGGAAATGAGAAAAGGTTTTCGGTCTATGATCAACAATTTGATTTGAATTATAACAAGGGCTACGTGTGGCCATATAATATCCCTTCGTCCCAGAAAATCTGACATACTTTTCACAAGTTAAAATGCTACAGAAATAATCTAACAGGACTAATCTTCAAACTCCCTTGAACCCTCCTTAAGGTAATGAGCTAATGCTACAGCACAAATATCATCAAATTATCATCCAATAAGGAGCAAAATCTGCTAGAGCACTAACGCGGATATTTGGTCGATTTTCAAAGTAGCAGAATACCTACAAAAATATTCAAACAGGTTCAATTTTATAACTCCCTAGAGGCGGGTGAGAAAAAAAATTGCGAGAGTACTAACAAGGATATTTTGTCGATTTTCAAAGTTTGAAAGGGACATAACTTCTACAAAAATAATTGATTTACATTCATCATTGAACTCGCTAAATCATCCTAGAGAAAAAGCTACTTTCCCTTCATTGCTCACTTTATAAATAAACGAATGAAATTCTGTGTACATGCAAAATTGCTGTCTAAATTGTAAAGCATAGGTTCAACTATTAATCATGTGAATTTAATATAGATAAAATTTGAATTATGTCTTATCTTCACAGTTACGTATGCAGCTGCTTATAAACCACATAATATCCCAAAAAAGAGAAGACCGAAACGAAATAGATTTTCAGGTATTCTGTAATTATTTTGTGCATGTAAAATTTATAGTATATGTGTTTGATTTCTGCTTGCAGAGCTGCTATACCTTTCTCCTGAATAAGAATATACCAAGAGCTCATTGTTTATATGCTTAAATATAAGATATTAAACCATGTGATGAAACTCGAATTTCACAGATACGCATGTATACAAAATTGAATTTTATGGTTTAATTCACTTTCAGCAAGTAAAATGTATTTATAAATTACTGGTAGTATGTATAAAATTAAAAAGGTAGTAGACGTTAAGGTAGATAAACACTAATATTTACATCCATGAGATTTTGTTATTGGGACAATTGAAGACCTCATCCTATACACTTGAAATCGGCAATGAAAAGTATGGGTCACAAAGTTTGTTTTTTCTAGAATCCAGGTCGAAGTTTGTGCATTTCTTGCCAAATTTCCACCTAAATTTACAAAGAATGTACGGGAAAAATATGGAAAGGCAATCTTTAACTTACCGAAATGACCCTTTTATCCATGAGAATTTTTTGTACTTTTGTTAGTAGATCGTTTATAACCTCAAATATGGCAACAGACGAAAAAATGTATAGGTCACCATGCTTTTAACGCAGATATTATACAAAGTTACCGAAATGAACATTATCTACAGGAAAAGGAGTTAATTCGCGGCATAGTAGACGAAATATGACGTTATACATTAGTCAATCAAGACTACTGATACACCTACTTCAGCTTCGTACTTAGATATGTTTTTATACATGGATGAAGAAGGACGTTTGAAATCTAAGCTATATGACAAACGTGATGATTTTAACTTCTCAATTGTGAGATTTCCCATTCTGAGCAGCAATATACCTACCTCTCCAGCCTATGGAGTGTACATTTCACAGTTGATTCGATACTGTCGCGCATGTAGTTTAAACAGTGATTTTTTGAATAGAGCAAAAACACTGTCCCAAAAGTTGCTTAGTCAGCCTTTGTTACTTTCATCCCTTCAGAAATTTTATGGCCGTCACCATGATATCATTGACAGATATGACGTGTCTGTGTCCCAAATGAAAACGGACATTTTCAGCTAGATTTCACGTCTTCACGGATTTGACATAACCGGTTTTGACTCAACCCTGGAATCACTGATAGTGTAACGGTTGCCGCAAGCGGAGCAGGACATGCTTACCCTTCCGGAGCACCTGATGTCACTCCCG
>MJUU01027185.1:52308-70543 GCA_002080025.1 Modiolus philippinarum | reverse complement strand
TCCTTTAGTTCGATTTATTGTGTAAAGCCCATGTTTTCTGTTTGGTTAGTTTCATGGGATCTGGTTTTAGTTTGATCTCTTGTGTGAAGCCCAAGTTTTCTATTTGGATTGTGTCCTGGAACCTTGGTTTTAGTTTGATCGTTTGTGTGAAGTCCATGTTTTCTATTTGGTTAGTTCAGGACCAGTCCTTTAGTACAGTCTATTGTGTGAAGCCAATGTTTTCTATTTGGTTAGTTCAGGACTAGTCATTTAGTTCGGTCTATTGCGTGAAGCCCCTGTTTTCTATTTGGTTAGTTTCTTGGGACCTGGTTTTTAGTCTGATCTGTTGTGGGAAGCCCGTGTTTTCTATTTGTTTAGTTCAGGACTAGTCCTTTAGTTCGATTTATTGTGTAAAGCCCATGTTTTCTGTTTGGTTAGTTTCCTGGGATCTGGTTTTAGTTTGATCTCTTGTGTGAAGCCCAAGTTTTCTATTTGGATTGTGTCCTGGGACCTGGGTTTTAGTTTGATCGTTTGTGTGAAGTCCATGTTTTCTATTTGGTTAGTTTAGGACCAGTCCTTTAGTTCGATTTGTTATGTAAAGCCCATGTTTTCTATTTGGTTAGTTCAAGACCAGTCCTTTAGTTCGATTTGTTAAGTAAAGCCCATGTTTTCTATTTGGTTAGTTTAGGACCAGTCCTTAAGTTCGATTTGTTATGTAAAGATCATGTTTTCTATTTGGTTAGTGTCGTGGGACCTGGTTGTTAGTTCGATCTCTTGTGTGAAGCCAATATTTTCTATTTTGGTTAGTTCAGGACATGTCTTTTAGTTCGATCTGTTGTGTAAAGCACATGTTTTCTTTTTCGTAAGTGTCCAGGGACCTGTCTTTTGTACCGATTTGTTCATGGAAATTCCATTTTATCTATTTGGTTAGTGTCCCGGGACCTGTCTTTTTTGGCCGATCTGTTGTGTGAAACCATGTTTTTTATTTGGTTAGTTTCCAAAGATTGTCCTTTAGTTCGTTCTACTTTGTAAAGCCCATGTTTTTTTTTCTTTCTGGAATCTTTCTTTAAATTTGATTTCTTGTGTAAAGCCCATGTCTTCTATTTGGTTAGGTTTTTACTTCGATTTGTTTTGTAAAGCCCGTGTTTTCTATTTGGTTAGTTTCCCGGGACATGTCCTTCAGTTCGATTTTTTTGTGTAAGGCCCATGTTTTCTATTTGGTAAGCCCATGTTTTCTATTTGGTAAGCCCATGTTTTCTGTTTTCTATTTGGTAAGCCCATGTTTTCTATTTAGTAAGCCGATGTTTTTCTATTTGGTTAGTTTCCCGGGACCTGGTTTTTAGTTTGATCTCGTGTTGAAAGCCCATGTTTTTTAAAAGGATATTTTCTCGGGACATGTTTTTAAGTTCGATCCGTTTTTGTAAGGCCCATGCATTCTATTTGGATAGTTTCCAGGTACCTGCCTTTTAGACGGATTTGTTGTGTAAGGCCCGCGTTTTCTATTTGGTTAGCTTTCCTTCCCCTGTCATTAAGTTCGATTCGTTGTGCAAAGCCCATGTTTTCTAATTTGTTAGTTCCCCGTCCCCTATCTTTTAGTTCGATTCGTTGTGCAAAGCCCATATGTTTTGTATTAGGTTTGCCTATGTTTTCTATTTGGTATGTTTCCCAGGACATTGATATTTGTCTGATCTCGTGTGTAAAGCCCAAGTTTTCTAAAAGGATAGTTTCCCGGGACATGTCTCTAAGTTGCTTCTGTTGTCTAAAGCCCATTACTTCCAGGAACCTGTATTTTAGACCGATTTGTTGGGTAAAGCCCATGTTTTTTATTTGGTTAGTTTACCGGGACCTGTCTTTTAGGTCGATCGGTTGTGTAAAGCCTATGTTTTCTATTTGGTTAGCTCCCCGTCCCCTGTCTTTGTAGTTTGATTTGTGGTGTAAAGCCAACGTTTTCTATTTGGTTAGTTTCCCTCGACCTGCACTATGTTAAAACTACATGGTATGTTCTCGCTGGCGGCTATTTCGGACGATGTGCGGACTAACAGGCACAATTTTAAAGGAACAATATTAATGCTAGGCTTATTGTGACAAAGTTTGGTTCTGACTGGCGTAGTGGTTTCAGATGAGAAGATCTTCAAATGCATTTCAAATAAGGTTTTATGTTAAATCGATGTTGCCCGCTGGAGGCCATCTTAAATAAAGTGCGGACTAGCCGGACACATTTGGTTCCAATTCGCCCGATGTTTTAAGAGAAGATCTTTTAACTGAAAGTTATCGACGTAAGCGGGACAACGGACGCATCTGGATTGTAAAACCTCACCCTGGCATAGGCACGTAAGCTAAATAAAATGGAACCAGGACTCGAATCTGTCGAATTTGACATTAACAAGTAGACTAGTTCGTATACACGTTTTACAGATATTTCTTTGACATATAATGTCAAAACGGAAATACGGAAAGTTATTGTGCATGTCTTCATTTAATGGGATTTCTATTACGAATTTTCGATCTTCTACTCATCGATTCTATGCATGGCCATGAAGAGCTCACCTGAAAGTTTAGATACTAAATGTAGCGCAGTGAACCTCGTCGTGGAGTCGTTTATTATAATCGTTCATGATAAAGGACAAGTGAACATACATGTATCATCAAAACATCATGAAAGGAGGTCATTTATAATGTATATAGTTTTGGGTTTATCTCTACACTTTGATATTTCAATCTATTTTTATGTAATGCCTGACATATGCCATTTAAGAGAGCAAGTCGACAAAAATTGTGATCTTTTACTACAGCAAACCCATACTATACACAGTATTAAAAGTAGCCTCAACCCTACCCTCAACCCTCACTGGACTCTGTTCTAGAGCTAGTCTAATGTAGACGAGGAAAATTTGCCTTCACAAAGAGACAGAACATGTAAGTGTTTAACACTAAATTACTTAATATAAATTACAAATGCATTTTACCACACATCTTAAATAGAACAATACGAACTGTTGCTTAAGGTGTCTCTGGTATTATTCCGCTATCTTTGTCTAACACTTGTTCATTTAGGTTCCATTCATTAAGGAATTAAGCAAAATAGTTATATAAAATGTTAGGAAAGTTCCAAATTATTTAAATTTTTTATTATTTATCATTTTTACAACATATCCATAACAAACACGAGAACTAAAACACACGAGCTTTAGGTCTGTTGCTGGACTTACAGAACACAGAAATTATACAAGGGAGACAATTTGATAAAATAATTTAACATAGACTTCACTAGAGAAATTAACATGTCGCGATTTATCTCTCTTATTTCAAAGGTGTCCCATAATTTTTATTTTGTTTATGTTAACTATATAATGATTTCAAAACACATGGAAAAGATGAACAAAATCTATTAAAGATTATTCAAGTAATCCTCTCATATAATCATTTTCATCATCATTTCTATTTAAAATCCTGAAATTTTCAATTTCAGTTTTTGCGCTTAAATGCACGGTGACCCCCAATTTTTATTTATCAATTTGAACAATAATACAATTATGTTTCTACACATAAAATTTCACAAAATTCTATAATAGGAAAATAATACCATGCAGACACCTTAATTTCAAATGCTAATTTACCTTGCGTTTTATAGAAATTAAATGTTTATCAAAATTCTAAGCCCTTAAAAATAACGAGGCTTCATTCCGTGTATGGCACTCGGTGGATGTCCTTGGTACTTGATTTGGCCTTCTTTTTCGATATTTTTTCGTAATGAGTACATCTTTTTTACTACTTTTGGATTATGGCTTTCCATATAATTTGATTCTAATGCTGCTGATGATAGGTTACTTCTTGAAACACGTGTACAGTATAATGAAATTTACTGTTCATTATGCAACTTCAGTGTTTTAGTATATTAATAAACCTATTTTAGACAACTTGTCTGAATGTGATTATATTGCATATGAGTTATGGTTTACCTCGCCTTAATTTGTTAAGACTTTGTCCACATGACTTTTTTTCACACTATATATTGGGTCATAAGACTTCTATTAATGCTTTGTCTGAGACCGTATATAAGTACAGGAATATTTTCGAGCAGCATGCATATTCCGTTTCTTATTTAATCACAAATTTCGTGTTGGAGGGTTGGTTGTACAGTACCGTGTTTCGTGTAACCTTGAGAAATGCGTCCTGCAAGCCGATTTCAAAGTTTTTTGTTCTTTTGGTGTTGATATTATAAATACAAACGTACTAAAATATGTACATGACTGCTACCCTCTGTACGATCATTAACATAAAGTAATCTTCTGAATTATCTGTTGAATATTTAGTTCCCATCTTTAGTACGTCTTTCTACTGGCGTATGGTTAGTACATGCATGTTAACTCCACCTTAATATTGTAACTCGTTACTCTCTTTTTCTCCCTCATTACTTGCTTTTCTCATTCGATACTCCATTTTTTCTTACTCGACACTTGCTATATCTCATTCGATACTCCATTTTTTTCTTACTCGATTCTCGCTTTTTCTAACTCTTTACTCGCTTTTTCTCACTCGTTTTCTTCTCACTCAAATCTTGATTTTTCTCATTCGACGCTCCATTTGTTCTTACTCGATACTTGCTTTTTCAATCGAGTCACTTTTTCTCACTCGATTCTCGTTTTTTTTCTCATTAGTAATTGCTATACATGTACATTACTCGATACTCGCATTTCTCACTTGATACTTACTTTATCTTACTCGATACTCAATTGTTCACTCGATCCTCGCCTTTTCTGTCTCGATAATTGATATCCGACAGATAGAAATCCTTGCGGACATATTGTCAACTCCTAAAATATATGCCGAAAATGAAAGATATCTTTTGTCGTCGATTATCGTATAAAGACACTGGCGACAACATTTTTCTCAGTATTTCAAATAACATCACTGGAACAATTAGTGAAGTATATATATTCGGCATAAACAGTGCAGTCACCAAGCATTACAAGAATTGTCCCTTACAAGAATCTACCAACAAAAAGCTTATGTTATTAAAGATTTCAACGTTTAAATAAATTTGGTACTACTGTTGTTGCACAGAAGGCCGCTTCGTATCTATATTTTCAGGCTGCCTAATGACAAAGATATCAATCAAGTTTCTTGTTTTAGAGACCATTCCGAAATTTTTCCTGAACAGTCAATAAAATTATTTGAGTGGGGTAATTTTTCAGGGTCGGTAGGGTAAGAGAAACAAACACAATTTTAATTTTGGCCTTAGCTTACCTATGTGTGGGTTTGTGCAGTCATGTGGCGTGTGCGTGTGATGTCCGTTCATATTCTCTCTTTTTGGAAATCTTTTCATTTAAAATATTTCGATCTAAAACAACCGGGTGAATATTAGAACAAAATTGCTCTGAACAGTCCTCGAATTGTACCATTTGTGTCCGGAAGAAACCAATACCCTTTCTTAGGTGGACACCAACGAGGAACATACAACATTCGATCTTAGAAGTCTACAACCAAGAAATTTTCGTACAGGTCTAAGGGTCACTCGCTATAGCTCGAATGAAAGGTATTGTACTTACCAATGTGCCATACGATGGCCACTGCTGCGAAGCTCCTAGCAAGACGCAAATCGGATTTTTAGATCTAGGTATTACGTGTAATTTAATACGCTGAAAATTATCAGCCTGGAAATCAGTTCAGAACGCACACGACGATATTATGGAACTAATCAGTTTAATAAATTTTAACTTTCGCTTTGTACAAATTAAATACACGTCCTGGTTTGGAAAATATTTGCAAATATGCATTTGATTATTTACACTAGATTTTTCCATTTGATCAAAATAAACGTGCCTTATTGACACGTTAACTCGCGGGATGAATATTGCGCAAATTTGGAATGTGCATCAACGGATGTTTACAGATTGAGCTATGGACAGCCGAACGGAAAGATATAGTACAGATATGACATATTTACAAATCCAGATATGGACGCCCTAACGTAAAGATATATGAGAGATAGGACATGTTTACAGATTGAGATATGAACAGCCGAATGGAAAGACAGAGCAGATAGGACATATTTACAGATTGAGATATGGACAGCCCAACAAAAAGATATAGAACAGATAGAACATATTTACAGATTGAGATATGGACAGCAAAACGGAAATATATAGAACAAATATGTCATATTTACAGATTGATATATCAGATGTGGACGCTCTAACGTAAAGATATAGAACAGATATGTCAAATTAACAGATTGAGATATGGACAGCCGAATGGAAAGAAATAGAACAGATAGGAGATATAAACAGTTTGAGATATGGACAACTGAACGGAAAGATATCGAACAGATATGACATATTTACAGATTGAGACATGGACAGCCTAACGGAATGATATAGAACAGATATGACATATTAAAGAATTGAGTTATGGACGGCTTAACGGAAAGATATAGAACAGATAAAATATCGTTACAGCTTGAGATATGGACAGCCGAACGGAACGATATAGAACAGACAAGACATATTTACAGAGTGAGATATGGACGGCCTAAGGTAAAGATATAGAGCAGATAGGACATGTTTACAGATTGAGATGTGGACAGCCGTACAGAAAGATATAGAGGATGTAGGACATATATACAGATTGAGATATGGACGCTCTAACGAAAAGATATAGGACAGATAGGCCATGTTTACAGATTCACATATGAACAGCCAAACGGAAAAATATAGAGCAGATAGGACGTATTTATAGATTGAGATAGGGACAGCCCAACAAAAAGATATAGAACACATAGAACATATTTACAGATTGAGAAATGGACAGCCGAACGGAAATATATAGAACAGATATGTCATATTTACAGATTGAGATATGGACTGCCGAACGGACAGATATAGAACAGATAATTATGACATATTAACAAATTGAGATATGGGCTGCCTAACGGAAAGATATAGAACAGATAAAACATGTTTACAGCTTCAGATATGGACAACCGAGGGGAGAGATATAGATAAGATATGACATCTTTACAGGTTGAGATATGGACGGCCTAACATAAAGATATGGGACAGATAGGACATGTTTACAGTTTCACATATGAACAGCCAAACGAAAAAATATAGAGCATATAGGACATATTTATAGATTGAGATATGAACACCCCAAAAAAGATATATAACAGATAGAACTATTTACAGACTGAGATATGGACTGTCGAATGGAAAGATATAGAGCAGATAGGAGATGTGTACAGTTTGAGATATCGACAGCTGAACGGAAAGATATAGAATAGATAGGACATATCTACAGATAGAGATATGGACGGCCTGACGGAAAGATATAGAACAGATATGATATTTACGAATTGAGATATGGGCGGCCTAACGGAAAGATATAATACAGATAAAACATGTTTACGGCTTGAGATATGGACAGCCGAAGGGAAAGAAATAAAACAGATATGACATATTCACAGAGTGAGATATGTACGGCCTAACGCAAAGATATAGAACAGATAGAAAATGTTTGCAGATTGAAATACGCACAGCCGAACGGAGAGATATAGAACAGACAGGACATTTTTACAGATTGAGATATGAATAGCCAAATGATAAGATATAGAACAGATAGGACATATTTACAGATTGAGATATGGACAGCCGAACGGAAATATATAGAACAGATATGACATATTTACAGATTGAGATATGAGATATGGACGGCCTAACGTAAAGATATAGAACAGATAGGAAGGTTTACACATTGAGATATGAACAGCCGAACGGAAAGATACAGAACAGATAGGACATATTTACAGATTGAGATATGGACAGCCGAACGGAAAAATATAGAACATATATGACAATTTTACAGATTGGGATATGGACAGCCAACGGAAAGATATAGAAAAGTTAGGAAATATTTACAGGTTGAGATATTGACGCCCTAATGTAAAGATATAGGACAGATAGGACATGTTTACAGATTGAGATATGGACAGCCGAATGGAAAGATACAGAACAGATAGGACATATTAACAGATCCACATATGAACAGCCAAACGGAAAAAATAAAGAGCAGATAGGAAGTATTTATAGATTAAGATATGGACAACCCAACAAAAAGATATAGAACAGATAGATCATATTTACAGAATTGAGATATGGACAGTTGAACGGAAAGATATAGAACCTATATGACATATTGATATAATGAGATATGGACAGTCGAACAAAAAGATATTGAACAGATATGACATGTTTACAGATTGAGATATGAACAGCCGAACGGAAAGATATAGAACAGACAAGACATGTTTACAGATTGAGATATGGACGGCCTAACGGAAAGATATAGAACATATAGGACATGTTTACATATTGAGATATGAACAGCCAAACGGAAAGATATATAACAGATAGGACATATTTACAGCTTGAGATATGTACGGCCTAACGCAAAGATATAGAACAGATAGAAAATGTTTGCAGATTGAAATACGCACAGCCGAACGGAGAGATATAGAACAGACAGGACATTTTTACAGATTGAGATATGAATAGCCAAATGAAAAGATATAGAACAGATAGGACATATTTACAGATTGAGATATGGACAGCCGAACGGAAATATATAGAACAGATATTACATATTTACAGATTGAGATATGAGATATGGACGGCCTAACGTACAGATATAGAACAGATAGGCAGGTTTACACATTGAGATATGAACAGCCGAACGGAAAGATACAGAACAGATAGGACATATTTACAGATTGAGATATGGACAGCCGAACGGAAAACAAGAACATATATGACAATTTTACAGATTGGGATATGGACAGCCAACGGAAAGATATAGAAAAGTTAGGAAATATTTACAGGTTGAGATATTGACGCCCTAACGTAAAGATAGAGGACAGATAGGACATGTTTACAGATTGAGATATGGACAGCCGAATGGAAAGATACAGAACAGATAGGACATATTTACAGATCCACATATGAACAGCCAAACGGAAAAAATAAAGAGCAGATAGGCAGTATTTATAGATTGAGATATGGACAACCCAACAAAAAGATATAGAACAGATAGATCATATTTACAGAATTGAGATATGGACAGTTGAACGGAAAGATATAGAACCTATATGACATATTAATATAATGAGATATGGACAGTCGAACAAAAAGATATTGAACAGATATGACATATTTACAGATTGAGATATGGACAGCCGAACAGAAAATATAGAACATATATGACAATTTTACAGATTGAGATATGGACGGCCTAACGGAATGATATAGAACAGATATGACATATTTACAAATTGAGATATGGGCGGCCTAACAGAAAGATATAGAACGGATAAAACATGTTTACAGCTTGAGATATGGACAACTGAAGGGAAAGATATAGAACAAATATTACATATTTACAGAGTGAGATAGGGGTGGCCTAACGGAAAGATATAGAACAGATAAAACATATTTACAGATCAACATATGAACAGCCAAACGGAAAAAATAAAAAGCAGATAGGCAGTATTTATAGATTGAGATATGGACAACCAAAGGGAAAGATATAGAACAGATAGGGAATATTTACAGGTTAAGATATTGACGGCCTAACGGATTGATATAGGACAGATAGGACATGTTTACAGATTGAGATATGAACAGCCGAACGGAAAGATATAGAACAGACAAGACATGTTTACAGATTGAGATATGGACGGCCTAACGGAAAAATATAGAACATATAGGACATGTTTACATATTGAGATATGAACAGCCAAACGGAAAGATATAGAACAGATAGGACATATTTACAGATTGAGATATGGACAGCCGAACAAAAAGATATAGAACAGATATGACATATTTACAGATTGAGATATGTACAGCCGAACGGAAAGATATAGAACATGTATGACATATTAACAAATTGAGATATGGACAGCCGAACAGAGAGATATTCAACAGATAGGAGATATATACATATTGAAATATGGACAGCCGAACAGAAAGATATAGAACAGATAGGACATCTTTACAAATTGAGATATGGTCGGCCGAACAGAAAGATATAGAACAGATAGGACATGTTTACAGATTAAAATATGGACTGCCGAATTTAAAGATATAGAACAGATAGGAGATATATACAGTTTGAGATATGAACAGCTTAACGGAAAGATATAGAATAGATAGGACATATTTACAGATTGAGATATGGACGGCCTAACAGAAAGATACAGAACAGAGAGCACAATTTTACAGATTGAGATATGGACAGCCAACGAAAAGATATAGAACAGATAGGGAATATTTACAGGTTGAGATATTGACGCCATAACGTAAAGATATAGAACAGATAGGACATGTTTACAGATTGAAATATGGACAGCCGAGCGGAAAGATATAGAACAGACAGGACTTGTTTACGGATTTAGATATTGACGACCTAACGGAAAGATATAGCACATACAGGACATGTTTACAGATTGAGATATGAACAGCCAAATGAAAAGATATAGAACAGATAGGACATATTTACAGATTGAGATATGCACAGCGGAACGGCAATATATAGAACAGATATGACATATTTACAGATTGAGATATGCACAGCCGAACGGAAATATATAGAACAGATATGACATATTTACAGATTGAGATATGAGATATGGACGGCCTAACGTAAAGATATAGAACAGATAGGCAGGTTTACACATTGAGATATGAACAGCCGAAAGGAAATATGCAGAACAGATAGGACATATTTACAGATTGAGATATGGACAGCCGAACGGAAAGATATAGAACCTATATGACATATTAATATATGGAGATATGGACAGTCGAACAGAAAGATATAGAACCGATATGACATATTTACAGATTGAGATATGGACAGACAACGGAAAGATATAGAACAGATAGGGAATATTTACAGGTTGAGATATTGACGCCCTAACGTAAAGATATAGAACAGATAGGACATGTTTACAGATTGAGATATGGACAGCCGAACCGAAAGATATAGAACATACATTACTTGTTTACAGATTGAGATATGGACAGCCGAACGGAAAGATATTGAACAGATAGGAGATATATAGATATTGAGATATGGACAGCCGAACGGAAAGATATAGAACAGATAGGGAATGTTTACAGATTGAGATATGATCAGCCGAACAGAAAGATAATATAGAACAGATAGGACATATTGACAGATTCAGATATGGACTGCCGAATTTAAAGATATAGAACAGATAGGAGATATATACAGTTTGTGATATGGACAGCTGAACGGAAAGATATAGAATAGATAGGACATATTTACAGATTGAGATATGGACGGCCTAACGGAAAGATATAGAACAGATAGAAAATGTTTACAGATTGAGATCCGCACAGCCGAACGGAGAGATCTAGAACAGACAGGACATGTTTAAAGAATGAGATATGACTAGCCGAACGGAAATATATAGAACAGATAGGACATACTTACAGATTCACATATGAACAGCCAAAGGGAAATTATAGAGCAGATAGGAAATATTGATAGATTTAGATATGAACAGCCCAACAAAAAGATATAGAACAGATAGAACATATTAACATATTGAGATATGGACAGTTGAACGGAAAGATATAGAACAAATAGGACATATTTACAGATTGATATATGGACGGCCTAACGGAATGATATAGAACAGATATGACATATTTACAAATTGAGATATGGGAGGCCTAACGGAAAGATATAGAACGGATAAAACATGTTTACAGCTTGAAATATGGACAACCGAAGGGAAAGCTATAGAAGAGATATGACATATTTAGAGAGTGAGATATGGACAGCCGAACAGAAATATATAGAACAGATATGACATATTTACAGATTGAGATATGAGATATGGACGCCCTAACGTAAAGATATATGACAGATTGGCAGGTTTACAGATTGAGATATGAACAGCCGAACGGAAAGATATAGAACAGAGAGGACATGTTAACAGGTTGAGATATGAACAGCCAAACGAAAAGATATAGAACAGATATGACATGTTTACAGATTGAGATATGAGATATGGACGCCCTAACGTAAAGATATAGGACAGATAGGAAGGTTTTCAGATTGATATATGAACGGCCGAACGGAAAGATAAAGAACAGAGAGGACATATATACAGATTGAGATATTGATAGCCGAACGGAAAGATAGAGAACAGATATGATATGTTGACAGATTAAGATATGCACAGCCGAACGGAGAGATATAGAACATATAGGACATATGAAAAAGAAATATTTACAGATTGAGATATTGACAGCCGAACGGAAAGATATAGAACAGAGAGGAAATGTTTACAGATTGAGATATGGATAGTCGAAGAAAAAGATATAGAACAGATGGGACATATTTAAAAATTGAGATATGTACAACCGAACAGAAAGATATAGAACAGAGAGGACATGTTTAATGATTGAGATACTGACAGCCGAACAGAAAGATATAGAACAGATAGGAATGTTTACAGATTAAGATATGGACAAACGAACGGAAAGATATAGAACAGATAGTACATATTTACAGATTGAGATACTGACAGCCGAACGGATAGATATAGAACATATAGGAGATATATACAAATTGAGATATGGAAGGCCGAACAGAAAGATATAGAACAGGTGGGACATATTTAAAAATTGAGATATGTACAACCGAACGGAAAGATATAGAACAGAGACGACATGTTAACCGATTGAGATATAAACAGCCGAGCGGAGAGATATAGAAGAGATATGACATGTTTAGAGATTGAGATATGGACAGCCGAACGGAAAGATATAGAACAGATATGACATATATACAGATTGAGATATGGACAGCCGAACAGAAAGTTATAGAACAGATATGACATATTTACAGATTGAGATATGCACAGACGAACGGAAAGATATAGAACATGTATGACATATTAACATAGTGAGATATGGACAGCCGAACGGAAAGACATAGAAATGATAGCAAATGTTTACAGATTGAGATATAGATAGCCGAACAGAAAGATATAGAACAGGTGGGACATATTTAAAAATTGAGATATGTACAACCGAACGGAAAGATATAAAACAGAGAGGACATGTTTACAGATTGAGATATAGACAGCCGAGCTGAAAGATATAGGACAGATAGGCAGGTTTAAAGATTGAGATATGATACAGCCGAACGGAAAGATAGAGAACAAATATGACATATTTACAGATTGAGATATTGACAGCCCAACAAAAAGATATAGAATAGATAGAACATATTTACAAATTGAGATATGGACAGCCGAACGGAAAGATATAGAACCTATATGACATATTAATATATTGAAATATGGACAGCCGAACAGAAAGATATAAAACAGATATGACATATGTACAGATTGACATATGGACAGCCGAACAGACATAACATATTAACAGATTGAGATATGCACAGCCGAAAGGAAAGATATAGAACATTTATGATATATTAACATATTGATATATGGACAGCCGAACGGAAAGATATTGGACAGATAGGTGACATATACATATTGAGATATGGACAGCCGAATGGAAAGATATAGAACTGATAGGAAAAGTTTACAGATTGAGATATGGACAGTCGAACAGAAAGATAGAGAACAGATGGGACATATCTAAAAATTGAGATATGTACAACCGAACGGAAAGATATAAAACAGAGAGGACATGTTTACAGATTAATATATGAAGATCCGAGCGGAAAGATATAGAATAGATATGACATGTTTATAGATGGAGATATTTGATATGGACGCCCTAACATAAAGATATAAGACAGATAGGCAGGTTTACAGATTGAGATATGAACAGCCTAACGGAAAGATATGGAACAGATAGGACATATTTACAGATTGAGATATGAACAGCCAAACAGAAAAATATAGAACAGATATGATGTCTGTACAGATTGAGATATGAGATATGGACGCCCTAACGTAAAGATATAGGACAAATAGGGAGGTTTACAGAATGAGATATGAAAACTCGAACGGAAAGATATAGAACAGATAGGACATATTTACAGGTTGAGATATTGACAACCGAACGAAAAGATATAGAACAAATATGATATGTTGACAGATTGAGATATTGACAGCCGAACGGCGAGATATAGAACAGACAGGACATGTTTACAGATTGAGATATGGACGGCCTAACGGAAAGATATAGAACAGATATGATGTCTTTACAGATTGAGATATGAGATATGGACGCCCTAACGTAAAGATATAGGACAAATAGGGAGGTTTACAGAATGAGATATGAACACTCGAACGGAAAGATATAGAACAGATAGGACATATTTGCAGGTTGAGATATTGACAACCGAACGAAAAGATATAGAACAAATATGATATGTTGACAGATTGAGATATTGACAGCCGAACGGCGAGATATAGAACAGACAGGACATGTTTACAGATTGAGATATGGACGGCCTAACGGAAAGATATAGAACATATAGGACATGTTTACAGATTGAGATATGAACAGCCGATCGGAAAGATACAGAACAGATATGACATATTTACAGATTGAGATATGAGATATGGACGCCCTAACGTAAAGACATAAGACAGATAGGTAGGTATACAGATTGAGATATGATACAGCCGAACGGAAAGATATAGAACAAAAAGGACATATTTACAAATTGAGATATTGACAGCCCAACAAAAAGATTTAGAACAGATAGAACATATTTACAAATTGAGATATGGACAGCCGAACGGAAAGATATAGAACCTATATGACATATTAATATATTGAAATATGGACAGCCGAACAGAAAGATACAGAACAGATATGACATATGTACAGATTGAGATATTGACAGCCGAACAGAAAGTTATAGAACAGATATGACATATTTACAGATTTAGATATGCACAGACGAACGGAAAGATATAGAACATGTATGACATATTAACATATTGAGATATGGACAGCCGAACGGAAAGATATTGGACAGATAGGACACACATACATATTGAGATATGAACAGCCGAATGGAAAGATATATATCTGATAGTAAATGTTGATAGATTGAGATATGGGCAGCCGAACAGAAAGTTATAGAACAGATATGACATATTTACAGATTGAGATATGCACAGACGAACGGAAAGATGTAGAACAGATATGACATATATACAGATTGAGATATGGACAGCCAAACAGAAAGTTATAAACAGATATGACATATTTACAGATTGAGATATGCACAGCCGAACGGAAAGACATAGAACTGATAGCAAATGTTTACAGATTGAGATATGGACAGCCGAACAGAAAGATATAGAACAGGTGGGACATATCTAAAAATTGAGATATGGACAAATGAACGGAAAGATATAGAGCAGAGAGGATATGTTTACCGATTGAGATATGAACAGCCGAGCGGAAAGATATAGAACAGATATGACATGTTTGAAGATTGAGATATGAGATATGGACGCCCTAACGTAAAGATATAGGACAGATAGGCAGGTTTACAGATTGAGATATGAACAGCCGAACAGAAAGATATAGAACAGACATGATATGTTTACAGATTGAGGTATGGACAGCCGAACAGGAGATATAGAACAGATAGGACATATTTACAGATTGAGATATGGACAGCCGAACAGAAAGATATAGAATAGATAGGACATATTTACAGATTGAGATATGAACAGCTGAACGAAAGATATAGAACAGATATGAAAAAGAAAGGAAATGGGTTAAATGTGAAGGAAACAACGTCCCATCTCAAGATTAGAACGACCCAAAAACAAAATATCAAGGGATCACCGTAGGGTCTTCAACATATTGAGGAACCTCACACCATATAGCAAGTCCTAAATGGCCCAAAAAGGGTAAAAAAGGGAATAAATGAATAGAAACAAACCACACCAAATAACCCGAATATCAAGAAACAAAATTTTTATAAGAAGACAAAGACAAGCCAATGACCAACATATTCCTGACTTGGGACAGGCGCAAAATTGCGGTGGGGTTATGATAGGACATATTTACAGATTGAGATATGGACAGCTGAACGGAAAGACATGGAACAGATGGAAAAAACTAACAGATAAAATGGTGAACAGAAAGACATAGATATAGATAAACAAATGAGATATTTGCACAGAGAGAGGAAAGCACAGCAAAACAGAACGAAAGACAGAGATCAGATAAGACATGCAGACAGGTAGAGGAATTGACTGTCAAGTAGAAAGACAGAGATCAGATAAGACATGCAGACAGGTAGAGGAATTGACTGTCAAGTAGAAAGACAGAGATCAGATAGGACATGCAGACAGGTAGAGGAATTGACTGTCAAGTAGAAAGGCAGAGATCAGATAAGACATGCAGACAGGTAGAGGAATTGACTGTCAAGTAGAAAGACAGAGATCAGATAAGACAAGCAGACAGGTAGAGGAATTGACTGTCAAGTAGAAAGACAGAGATCAGATAAAACATGCAGACAGGTAGAGGAATTGACTGTCAAGTAGAAACACGGAGATCAGATAAAACATGCAGACAGGTAGAGGAATAGACTTTCAAGTAAAAGACAGAGATCAGATAAAACATGCAGACAGGTAAAGGAATTGACTGTCAAGTAAAAGACAGAGATCAGATGAGACATGCAGACAGGTAGAGCAATTGACTGTCAAGTAGAAAGACAGAGATCAGATAAGACATGCACACAGGTAGAGGAATTGACTGTTAAGTAAAAGACAGAGATCAGATAAGACATGCAGACAGGTAGCGGAATGGACTGTCAAGTAGAAAGACAGAGATCAGATAAAACATGCACACAGGCAGAGGAATTGAGTGTCAAGTAGAAAGACAGAAATCAGATAAAACATGCAGACAGGTAGAGGAATTAACTGTCAAGTAGAAAGACAGGGATCAGATAAAACCATGCAGACAGGTAGAGGAATTGACTTTCAAGTAGAAAGACAGAGATCAGATAAAACATGCAGACAGGTAGAGGAATTGACTGTCAAGTAGAAAGACAGAGATCAGATAAAACATGCAGACAGGTAGCGGAATTGACTGTCAAGTAGAAAGACAGAGATCAGATAGCCATGCAGACAGGTAGAGGAATTGACTGTCAAGTAGAAAGACAGAGATCAGATAAGGCATGCAGACAGGTAGAGGAATTGACTGTAAAGTAGAAAGACAGAGATCAGATAAGACATACAGACAGGTAGAGGATTTGACTGTCAAGTAGAAAGACAGAGATCAGATAAAACATGCAGACAGGTAGATGAATTGACTGTCATGTAGAAAGACAGAGATCAGATAAGACATGCAGACAGGTAGAGGAATTGACTGTCAAGTGGAAAGAATGAGATCAGATAAAACCTGTAGACAGGTAGAGGAATTGACTGTCAAGTAGAAAGACAGAGATCAGATAAGACATGCAGACAGGTAGAGGAATTAACTGTGAGGTAGAAAGACAGAGATCAGATAAAACATGCAGACAGGTAGAGGAATTGACTGTCAAGTAGAAAGACAGAGATCAGATAAGGCATGCAGACAGGTAGTGGAATTGACTATCAAGAAGAAAAACAGTGATCAGATAAAACATGCAGACAGGTAGAGGAATTGACTGTCAAGTAGAAAGACAGAGATCAGATAAAACATACAGACAGGTAGAGGAATTGACTGTCAAGTAGAAAGACAGTGATCAGATAAAAAATGCAGACAGGTAGAGGAATTGACTGTCAAGTAGAAAGACAGAGATGAGATAAAACATGCAGACAGGTAGAGGCATTGACTGTCAAGTAGAAAGACATAGATCAGATAAGACATGCAAACAGGTAGAGGAATTGACTGTCAAGTACAAAGACAGAGATCAGATAAGATATGCAGACAGAGGAGGAATTGACTGTCAAGTAGAAAGACAGATATCAGATAAAACATGCAGACAGGTAGAGGAATTGACTGTCAAGTAGAAAGACAGAGATCAGATAAGACATGCAGACAGGTAGAGGAATTGACTGTCAAGTAGAAAGACAGAGATCAGATAAGACATGCAGACAGGTAGAGGAATTGACTGTCAAGTAGAAAGACAGAGATCAGATAAGACATGCAGACAGGTAGAGGAATTGACTGTCAAGTAGAAAGACAGAGATCAGATAAGACATGCAGACAGGTAGAAGAATTGACTG
>MJUU01027185.1:38401-50862 GCA_002080025.1 Modiolus philippinarum | reverse complement strand
ATCAGATAAAACATGCAGACAGGTAGAGGAATTGACTGTCAAGTAGAAAGACAGAGATCAGATAAGACATCCAGACAGGTAGAGGAATTGATTGTCAAGTAGAAAGACAGAGAACAGATAAGACATGCAGACAGGTAGAGGAATTGACTGTCAAGTAGAAAGACAGAGATCAGATAAGACATGCAGACAAGTAGAGGTATTAACAGTTCGACAGAAAGATAGAGATCACATAAGATATGTGGACCGTAGAAGAATGGACAGTCCAATAGAAAGACAGAAATTAGATAAGACATACCGACAGCTATGAGGATGAACAGTCGAATATAAAGACAGAGATCAAATAAGACATACGGACAGTAGAGGAATGGACAGTTGAATAGAAAGACATACACATGTAGATGGGTTAAGATATATATTCGGGTAGAGGAATGAACAGTGGAGCAAAAAGAAAGAGATCAGATAAGACATACGGCAGATAGAGGAAGGGACAGTCGTACAGAGAGAAAGACATTAAATAAGACATATGAACAAGTAGAGGAATTGAAAGTCGAACAAGTAGACAGAGATCTGATAAGAAATACGGAAAGGTATAGTTATTGACAGTCGAAAAGGTAGACCGAGATCAGATAAGACATTAGGACAGATCTAGAAAGAAGAATGGAGAGTCGAGCAGAATGACAGATATCAGATAAGACATACGGACAGGTAGGACAATCGACAGTCGAACAGGTAGAAGGAGATCAGATAAGACGTATGGACATGTAGGAGAATGGACAGTCGGACAGAATGACAGATATCAGATAAGACATGCAGACATGTAGAGAATGAACAGTCGTACAGAAAGACAGAGCTCAGTTAAGACATGCAGACAGGTATGATTAAGAATGAACAGTCGAACAGGAATACATAGATCAGATAAGACCAAAGGACATTTGAGGAATTGACAGTCGCGCAGAAAGACAGAGATCAGATAAGACACACCGACAAGTAGAGAAATGAAAAGTCGAGCTTAAAGACAAAGGCTAAATTAGAGATACCTACAAGTAGGAAAATAGACAGTTAGAAGCAAAGACACAGAAAACGGTAAAAAAAGACATTAGGACGGGCCAACACACTATTATTACCAGCCTTATTTCCCGTTTATTAAGTGTGTAAAATTTTATTTTCTCAGCTATCCACCCCTTTCTTCCTTTTGCGTGGAAAATACGAACAGTTCAGACATTCTGACAGGCAGAAATACATGCTGTTTTTTTGCTGAAATTGAGACCAAAACCACGTACAGACATAAATATTAACATAATTGAGATATATAGTTACTTTTGTATGGTTATGACGGCAGGACCTGTGATGCATTTTTTTCAGTTATTTGTGGTTGGTAATATTAGGTACCGCTATTTTATCTAGCACATCAGGCAGACTGTGTGATGGTCTCATCATTTTTTCCTTTATAAACGTCTACCAATACATCGGCAAACGAATACCGCGCAGCAAAAAAAGATGAAAGGAGGAATTCAAAAATAAAAAATAAAAAATCACGGCAATTCATATCCAACACGAATTGAGACAACATAACAAAGGCAAAACAAATAAACAAAGATGAACAAGAACGCCACAGAACTAAAGCACTAGTAGTGTGAACCCCTACAAAACTGAGGTATCATCAGGTGATCCGGAAGGGTAAGTATGATCTGCTCCGTACCTGGCACCCGTCACACTGCCAGTTTAAAGTCCGGTTTTGTCACAGTCGGTGTAAGTCATTCCGGTAATCAACTCTGTGTCTATCCCCAAATCTTCGTATATAACTAAAAACGAAACAAAGAGACAATATTGTCAATAAGAAAGGCCGTGTAATGTTCTCGTTGTTTGCTTATAGACATCTACCACGTTTTTCTCTTCATATATATCACCAACAGAAAAACAGACAGACAAATTTGCACATGGGACAGGTCGTGTAGTGTTCTCATTATTGTTTTATATAGATGTCTACCAAGTGTCTCTCTTCATATACTATCAACAAGGAAACAGACAGACAGACTTTCACATGAAACAGACTGTATAATGTTCTCATTGTTGTTTTCTTATAGACGTCACTACCTTTCTTCATATACTACCAAAAGAGAAACAGACAAACAGACAGATCGTGTAATATTCTGATTAATGCTTTCTTACAGACGTCTACCAAGTTTCTCTCTTCACATGACCGCCTACAGAGATACAAACAGACAGACTTGTATAGCAGGCAGACCGTGTAATGTTACAGACGTCTACCAAGTTTCTCTCTTCACATGACCGCCTACGGAGATACAAACAGACAGACTTGTATAGCAAGCAGACCGTGTAATGTTTTTATTAATTTACAGACGTCTACCAAGTCTCTCACTCCATATACCACCAAACGAGAATTGAACAGGCAGTCCGTGTGATATTCTCATTGTTTTCTTATAAACGTTTACATAGAGGAATGGAGATACGACCAGAAAGACAGGGATCAGATAAGACATACATACAAGTAGAGGAATGGACAGTCGACCAGAAAGACAGAGATCAGATAAGGCATCCATACAGGTAAAGGGATGGACAGTCAAATAGAAAGACAGAGATCAGATAAGGCATACATACAGGTAGAGGGATGGACAGTCAAATAGAATGATAGAGAACAGGTAAGATATACAGACGGGCAGAGGATTTAACAGTCGAACAGAAAGACAGAGGTCAGAAAAGGCATACAGGTAGATAAAGGAAAGGACAGTCAAATAGAAAGACAGGGGTCAGATAAGGCATACATACAAGTAGAGGAATGGCCAGTCGACCAGAAAGACGGATCAGATAAGGCATACATACAAGTAGAGAAATGTACAGTCGACTAGAAAGACAGGGATCAGATAAGGCATACATGCAAGTAGAGGAATGGACAGTCAAATTGAAAGACAGGGATCAGGAAAGGCATACATACAGGTAGGGGGATGGAGAGTCAAATACAAAGACAGGGATCAGATAAGGCATACATACAAGTAAAGGAATGGAAAGTCGACCAGAAAGACAGAGATCAGATAAGGCATACATACAGGTAGAGGAATGGACTGTCGACTCGAAAACAGGGATTAAATAAGGCATACATACAGTTAGAGGGATGGACAGTCAAATAGAAAGACAGGGATCAGATAAGGCATACATACAGGTAGAGGGATGGACAGTCGACCAGAAAGACAGAGAAAAGGTAAGATATACAGACGGGCAGTTGATTTAACAGTCGAACAGAAAGACAGAGGTCAGAAAAGGCACACAGACAGATATAGGAATGGACAGTCGGACAGAAAGACAGAGGTCAGAAAAGGCATACAGACAGATATAGGAATGGACAGTCAAACAGAAAGAAAGAGGTGAGAAAAAGGCATACAGACAGATAGAGGATAGGCGAACAGAAAGACAGGGGTCAGAAAGGACATACAGACATATAGAAAAATGGACAGTCGAAAAGAAAGACAGAGATCAGATAACACAAAGGACACGTAAAGGAATGGACAGTCGACCAGAAAGACAGAGGTCAGAAAAGGCATACAGACAGATAGAGGAATGGGCAATCGGGCAGAAAGACAGAGGTCAGAAAAGTAAGAAAAGGCATAAAGACAGATGGAAGAATAGACAGTCGGACAGAAAGACAGAGGTCAAATAACAGAAAAGGACACACAGAAAAAACAGAGGTCAGAAATGGCATCCAGACAGATAGAGGAATTGATAGTCGGACAGAAAGACAGAAGTCAGAAAAGGCAGAAAAGACATAAAGACATAGAGAGGAATGAACACTCGAACAGAAAGACAGAGGTCAGATAACACAAAGGAGACGTAGAGGAATGGACAGTCGAATAGAAAGACAGAGGTCAGAAAAGGCATACGGACATATAGAGGAATGGACAGTCGAACAGAAAGACAGAGGTCAGAAAAGGCATACAGACAAATAGGAGAATCGACAGTCGAACAGAAAGACATAGATCAGATAACACAAAAGGACACGTAGAGGAATGGACAGTCGAACAGAAAGACATATGTCAGAAAAGGCATACATACAGATAGAGGAATGGACAGTTGACCAGAAAGAAGTATGTCGAAAAAGGCCTACAGACAGATAAAAGAATGGACAATCGGACAGAAAGACAGAGGTCAGAAAACCCCTAAAGACAGATAGAGGACTAGACAGTCGGACAGAAAGACAGAGGTAAAAAAGCCATACAGACAGATAGAAGAATGGACAGTTGAACAGAAAGAAAGAGATCAGATAACAAAAAAAGACACGTAGAGGAATGGACAGTCGAACAGAAAGACAGTGGTCAGAAAAGGCGTACAGACAGATAGAGGAATGGACAGTCGGACAGGACAGAGGTCAGATAATTCAAAAGGATATGTAGAGGAATTGACAGTCGAACAGAAAGACAGAGGTAAGAAAATACATACAGACAAATAGAAGAATGGACAGTCGAACAGAATGACAGAGATCAGATAACACAAAAGGACACGTAGAGGAATGGACAGTCGAACAGAAAGACATATGTCAGAAAAGGCATACATACAGATAGAGGAATGGACAGTTGACCAGAAAGAATGATGTCGAAAAAGGCCTACAGACAGATAAAAGAATGGACAATCGGACAGAAAGACAGAGGTCAGAAAGGGCCTGCAGACAGATAGGGGAATGGACAGTCGAACAGAAAGACAGGTCAGAAAAGGCATACAGACAGATTGAGGAATGGACAGTCGACCAGAAAGACAGAGGTCAGAAAAAGCCTACAGACAGATAGTAGAATGGACAGTCGGACAGAAAGTCAGATGTCAGATAAGGCAAACAGACAGATAGAGGATTAGACAGTCAGACAGAAAGACAGAAGTTAAAAAGCCATACATACAGATAGAAGAATAGATAGTTGAACAGAAAAAAGGAGATCAGATAACACAAAACGACACGTAGAGGAATGGACAGTCGGACATAAAGACAGAGGTCAAAGAACATTGAAGATCTTATGGTGGCTTTGAGTTGTTATTACTCCCTTTTTGGTCGTTGTCTCTTTTACACATTCCCGTTTCCCTTCTTTTTTTCTACATCGTAAAATAGAAATTATTTATTTTTCTTTCAAACGACTACTACATGACTGTCCTCATGTGTAACCAAGGGAAGAACAGACAGACAGACTTGGATATGATACAGACAGTATGGTGCTCTCGTAATTGTATTCTTATAGACGTCTACTATATGACTTTATTCTTATACCACCAACAGTAGAACAGACAGACAGACTAGTACATCAGGAGGACAGTTTGATGCTCTCGTAATTGTTTTCTTATAGACGTCTACTATATGACTATATTCTTATATCACCAACAGTAGAACAGACAGACAGACTTGTACATCAGGAAGACAGTGTGATACTCTAGTCATTATTTTCATATAGACGTCTACTATGTGACTTTATTCATATACCACCAACAGGAGAACAGACAGACTTGTACAACAGAAAGATAGTGTGATGTTCTCGTCATTGTTTTCTTATAGCCGTCTACGATGTGACTTTATTCATATACCACCAACAGAAGAACAGTCAGACAGACTTGTACATCAGGAAGACAGTGTGATGTTCCCATCATTGTGCTCTTATAAACGCTTACTATGTGACTTTATTAACATACCACCATCAGTATAACAGACAGACAGACTTGTACAACAGGAAGATAGTGATATGTTCTCCTAAATGTTTCCTTATAGATGTCTACTATATGACTTTATTCTTATACCACCAACAGAAGAACAAACAGACTTGTACATCAGGAAAACAGTGTGATTTTCACGTAATTGTTTTCTTATAGAAGTCTACTCTATGACTTTATTCTTATACCACCAACAGAAGAACAAACAGACAGACTTGTACATCAGAATGATGGTGTGATGTTCTCGTAATTGTTTTCTTATAGACGTCTACTATGTGACTTTATTCATATACACTCAACCGAAGAACAGTCAGACAATTTTGTACATCAGGACGACAGTGTGATGTTCTCGTCATTGTGTTCTTATAGACGTCTACTATATGACTTTATTCATATACCACCAACAGAAGAACAGACAGACTTGTACATGAGAAGATACTGTGATATTCTCGTAATTGTTTTCTTATAGACATCTACTATATGACTTTATTCTTATACCACCAACAGAAGAACAGACAGACAGACTTGTATATCAGGATGATGGTGTGATATTCACGTAATTGTTTTCTTATAGACGTCTACTATATGACTTTATTCTTATACCACCAACAGAAGAACAAACAGACAGACTTGTACATCAGGATGATGGTGTGATGTTCTCGTAATTGTTTTCTTATAGACGTCTACTATGTGACTTTATTCATATACACTCAACCAAAAACATTCAGACAGACTTGTACACCAGGAAGACAGTGCGATGTTCTCGTCATTGTGTTCTTATAGACGTCTACTATATGACTTTATTCATATACCACCAACAGTATAACAGACACACTTGTACATCAGGAAGATAATGTGATTTTCTCGTCATTGTGTTCTTATAAACGCCTATTATGCGGCTTTATTCATATACCACCAATAGTAGAACAGACAGACAGACTTGTACATCATTAAGATAGTGTGATGTTCTCGTAATTGTTTTCTTATAGACGTCTACTATATGACTTTATTCTTATACCACCAACAGAAGAACAGACAGACAGACTTGTACATCAGGATGATAGTGTGATGTTCTCGTAATTGTTTTCTTATAGACGTCTGCTATATGACTTTAGCCATATACCACCAACAGAAGAACAGACAGACAGACTTGTACTTCAGGAAGACAGTGTGATGTTCCTCATTGTTTTCTTATAGACGTCTACTATATGACTTTTGCTAGTGCCGGTACCAAGTCCGGCTGTCCCGAGTTCCTATCGTTGTTTATGTTTGTCTTTTGTATTTTAAATGTGAGTTTTTTTGTCTTGTGCAATTCCTTTTTACTTTGCGGCATGTGGCTATGTTTTTCGGCCATTGTAGGTGTTTCCTGTTATCTTTTTTATTCCATTTTTATTCATACACCACCAACAAAAGAACAGTTAGATATACTTGTATACCAGGAAGACAGTGTGATGTTCTCGTCATTGTGTTCTTTTAAACGTCTACTATGTGACTTTATTCTTATATCACCAACAGAAGAACAGACAGACTTGTACATCAGGAAGACAGTGTGATGCTCTTGTCATTGTTTCTGATAGATGACGAGGAAATGTTTATATACTACAAACAGAAACAAAAAGACAAACTTGGTACATAGGACAGGCTGTTTGATGGTTTTATTTTTTTCTTTTTATTTACTATAAACTTCTACGTTCATATGCAACAACGAAGCTGGGAAAGGAGATATAGGAAAAGACATGTACTCGAGGTAGACTGTGTGATTTGTCATTGTTGTTTCCTTACAGACATCTACCAAGTATTTCTGCTTATATCCCACCAACAGGGAAACAGACAGACAGACTTGTACACGAGATAGATTATATGATGTATAATTGTTTTCTTTTTTTTTAATTTTTTTTTCTTATAGATATCTACCAATTTTCTCTCGTCATACCCAACCAACAGTGAAACAGACAGAGGTAGATTACATGATATATGATTGTTTTTTTTTCTTATAGATATCTACCAAATTTCTCTCCTCATAACCCACCAACAGGGAAACAGACAGATAGACAGACTTGTACACGAGGTAGATTATATGATGTATAATTGTTTTTTTTTCTTATAAATATCTACCAAATTTCTCTCCTCATACTCCACCAACAGGAAACAGACAGACAGACTTGTACACGAGGTAGATTATATGATTTTTAATTGTTTTTTTTCTTCTTATAGACATCTACCAAATTTCTCTCCTCATATACCACCAGCAGGGAAAGTATTTCAATCAAGGGTAACTCAGATGTCAACTTTTTGGAATATTAAAAAAATCAAGAAAACTGGTGCAATGACGACAAAATGGACAAGCGAGAACTGAATGCTCTTCCGAATTTTCCTATGAGGCATATAATGAAAGAAGGTCGTTCCAGTTTCAACGCTGTGCTCTTTTTGCATTAATTTGCTTTAATTTGACGTTTTGTTTGAGCATTTTGATGCTTGTAAAACTGTGAATTGGCGAATGAAGACGGTTTTTTGTGGGTATTGAAACCCCTTCTTCTCATTTTTTTTTTATTGAACTTCGTGCAGAATCTTGTATGAGGTACAAAAACATAACCATCATAAACTTTGAAAGCGACCAAAGTTTATTGTGACAAAGCATGGTACTGTTTGACTTGGTTGTTTCAGAGGAAAAGATCTTTTGAAGGAATTTCTTAAAGGGTTTTTGTTTTGGTATGTTCACCGCTTTCCTGAATAAAATACAAACACACAAATAATAAAATTTGAAGGGGACTACCCAAGTACTACCGTGACTTAATAGGTTAAAATTGTTTGTGAGGAGATCTTTGAATGCATTTTCACACGGTTCTATGTTAAACTATGTTACCTGCTGGCAACCATCTTGGATCTGATGTGATTTACTTGACACATTTTTTAAAGTGGGCCAACATAGGATAATTATGACAAAGATTGCCTCCAATAGGAAATGTGTTTTCGCGTATGGTTCACTGTTAAACAAAGTTGCTATTGGTGGCCATATTCGATTAAGCACAGACATTCCTAACACATTGTTAACTAAGTTCCCCGCTGGTTGCATCTTAGAAGAAGTGCAGACTTGTCGAACACATTTTGTTTTTAAAGAATACCACCTAAAGACTCTTGCAACGAAGTTTGAGTCTAATTTACAGAATAGTTTCAGAGAATAAGACCTATCAATGTGTTTTCGAATAGGGTTGAATAATAAACTATATCCCTGTGGTGATCATTACATTTGTCAATGGGAAAGAATAAGGACCAAGTATGGTAGGTAGGTTCAGAGAGGAATTTCTTTGAGCGTGCTTTCCAAATAAGTCCAATGTTAAACTCGGTTCCCCGACAGCAGACATCTTGGTGGTGCGGGCATGTCGGACATCTTCCATCAAGACATTCGGAACAGTTTTACATTAAAACTTCACCTCTATCTCAAATCGGTTTTAAAATATTGTTAAAATATACAAAATTGCGAAAAATGGCCAATAAAGGACAATAATTCAAATATGGGTATTAATAAAACAAAATACTGAAGTTACTGTAAATTTAGTTTCTGGATATGTCCATTTCGACAATTTATGTCTCTTCTGTGCAGATAAAATCTTAACATTTGGAAGACCATGTTATTTTTTTTTTTTTTAATTTCAAGTTAACCTCTATATATCACAGTCTTTCTTTTTTTTGTTGTTGTTAAAATGAAGAAAAAGATAAACTTTTGAAAATTGTACCGTATACCTCTTATATGGGTTTGCATATTTTCTTTACGATGGGTAATTCCCATCAGGCTAATCTCTTTAATTCCGTGCGATTTTTTTATATCTATAACGACTTTTGAGTTATTTGCCCAAACCATAATTCCAACTAGATCTTATGGCGGCTTTGAGTTGTCATTACTTCCCCTTGGGTCGTTGTCTCGTTGACACATTCGACGTTTCCCTTCTTTTTCCTAATTTCTACATTTGTATTTTATTGACGACAGGTACGTTGATTGGCCCTCGAACTAAATGAACAAATTTTCAATATAGATAATCTAGTTATGATTCAGTATAAGGGTATTATCTGCTCAGTGTTTCACGGGAGATTTTCGAGAAAAAAAGTGTACGACAGACAGACGAACATCGACGGACAACAAGTGATGGCAAAAGCTCTTTGAAGGCCAGGTCAGTAAAAAAGGGCATTAATCTTACAGAAAAAAATCAAGCACTTCTGTAAAGCAATCTTGAGCTCAGGCAATCATTCAAATCTAATGAAAAGCGAATTTGCTGTAGCGCTTGCAAGACTATTTTTTCGATTATATATGGGGTATAACTCCTACAAAAATATTCGAACAAAGCTAATCATCAAGCTCCCTTAAGTACGACAGCTTATTCGTGCCAAGTAGAAGAGAAAAAAATAATAATAAAAATCGTTAAAACGATTTTAAAAATCGTTTGTACGGTTTTTTAAAATCGTTTGTACGGTTTTTTAAAATCGTTTGTACGAATTTAAAATCGTTATAACCATTTTTAAAATCGTTTGTACGATTTTAAAATCGTTAGAACGATTTTTAAAATCGTTTCTACGAATTTTTTTATTTCGTTTCTACGATTTAAAAATCGCTTGTACGATTTTAAAAATCGTTTCTACGATTTTAAAAATCGTTTGCACGATTTTAAAGAATTGTTTGTACGATTTTAAAAACCGTTCTAACGATTTTTTATAAAGTCGTTTGTACGATTTTTAAATCATTTGTACGATTTTAAAATCGTTTGTTCGATTTTTCAAAATCGTTTGTACGATTTTTATAAATCGTCTGTTAGGTTTTTTTAAAATCGTTTGTACGTTTTTTAAAATCGTTTAAACGGTTATAAAAATCGTTTGTACGATTTTTAAGAATAGCTATTACAATTGTATGGAGGCTTATTTATGACATTTCTGCATTCGGGACCAGATAATGATATCCGTGTACAGACATAATAATATCTAGGGAGAATGAGTAAAAGTGCATGTACTCTCGCTTACTGGCAAATACCATAAGTAAGCTCACACACATGGATTGAATAGAGACAATGTTCGGTAACAAGTGAAGGTTCGAAATCGAAAGATAAATATAACATTTCCAGGTCATACTATTACACTATCTTTTTTCTTGCCTGAATTCAAGAAGCTAGGAAGTCGAGACGTAGAGATTGTTCTAATTATTTCTCTATTCTTTTCCAGCCGGTATAACCGGCCAAGTCGTGCAGAAGTTCGGTGTTGTATGGACGAAAACCGATACGTTGAAGAGTTAAAATATCTAAAATTTAGAAATCCTGTAAACTTTGGTTTCCACTCACTAAAATCTCTCTCCTAGGTGATTAAGGCATTACTTTTGTTCTTTAAGTTATTCGTTCATATCCGTGACGTCATACATTTTTGATTGTTTTTTGGTCTTGAAAATATTTGATTTTTGTATTCACCGATGACATATTAGATGTCAAAATGGCCATCTGCAGGACTAACATTTACTGCGATTTCGGTATCACTGGCGGATCCAGCCTTCGAAAAAAGGAGTTTTGATGGGATTCCAGAAAAAGGGCGTTCAAGTCGACTTTTTTTTTGCAATTTTGCCATATTATTTTTAAATTCTGCACTAAATTTAAAGAAAGTTTAAGAAAAGGGGATCAAACCCTGGAACCCTATCTCTTGGATCCGCTTGCTATATTGTTTGTGTCTGTGTGTGTGTTCGTTTGTTTTTGGTTCAAGATGGCCGCCACTGTAAATCTTAGTTTTAAAGCATTAGACTTTATGGAGAAATATTGTAATTTCTTTCTCTTGGAAACTATTTCAGTAGTATAGAGGAGATGTTCATTTATTATTTGTTTATCCATTTATGGATCCGTTGCCATAGGAACATGAAGTGTTCCGACATAACACGGAGTAATGGTAGTGCCTTGACACCTGCGACAATCCTCGATTTACCGTATTGATCGGATGTCAGGTTCGCATTAATAGTTGAAACGTCCACTGGTCGTTGTTTCAGTTGTACGGGCCATCCAGTGTAAGATTCTAGCCTGACTGATTCATTGGCATACTCTACGTATTTTGGGCAAGTAATGTCCGGCCTTTCCTTGGGAGTTCTCGGTATAAATCCGCCGTTATTGTAAACATTCTTGCATGACGGGACATTCTGGAAAATGTCTATGGTGTTCCAAGTGTACCACGTCTTCAGCTCTCCAGTCAACCAATACTCTACCATAGTATGTGCATTGACAACTGTTTTCTATACAAATATAATACAAACTAGAAATATTGTCCTCGTTGGACCACAAATGAATATTCTCCCAAACAGGAAGTAATAATACAGACCTAAAAATGGCTTACACGTTTCAACTCATCAGACATAGTTAGCTATAGTTAAAAATCAGAGAATCGGCAAACTGGAGGTGAAAGCACAACAGTCCTGTAAATGAATTACAAGTTGCCACTCAATGTAATAAAGCTCGAGACAAAGTTTCAAATTATTCCAACTTATAGAAGCCAAGTTAACTGTGACGAAAAGTTTTCATAAATAGTGGATTATGGTAAAACTTAAAACATATCGGCAAACATGAAGTAGTGAAACGGCAAACCTGAAAATGGCGTACACGTTTAAACATGTCATAAGCAAGCTTCAGACCAAATATGAAATTCCAATATACATTGCTGAGAAAACCATGACCAAAAAATGTGTGACGGACAGACAGACAAACGGACGGACGGACACCCGCATCAGTATATACCCGCCGTTTTTTTTTTTTTTT
>MJUU01027185.1:6573-38384 GCA_002080025.1 Modiolus philippinarum | reverse complement strand
TTTATTTTCACCGTTATGAAGCTCCAGACCATATTTCAAGTCATTCCCACACATCCATGCAAAGAAAAGTGCGACGAAAATTTCTCATCCATAATGAGTAATAGTAAAACATCGACATATCGGCAAACAGAAAGTAGTAACACAGTGGACCTGAAAATAGCTAACACTTTACAACTCATCATAAATAAGCATCACTTGATTACTTGATTATCCGGGAGAAAGGTGAAATGTGTTTGGAGGCAGAAAAGAGGGGCGGGAGAAAGGAGAAAAAGGGGCTAGAAAGGGAGAAGGGAGAAAATAACTTGATTACTCTTTCTTTAGGGGCCAACTCCGACCTGCCATTGGGTGTGGGGTTTTCCTCACCGTTCATTGAAGATCTTATGGTGGCTTTGAGTTGTTATCACTCCCCTTTGGGTCGTTGTCTCTTTGACACATTCCCCGTTTCCCTTCTTTTTCCTATCAAACCAAATATGAAATCATTTCAACATATACTTTTTGAGAAAATTGTAACAAAAAAAACAATGTGTGACGGACAGACAAACGAACCGACAGACAGATGGACGGACCACCCGATCACTATGTACCCACCGCTTTTTCAAGCTGGGTTATAATAATCATTACCAAGGATTGTACTGCATTTGACGTCCAGGTTTTGAATGTATCTGGGCGTACATCAAAATTTTCTCCCGCCCCATCGGGCAGTCCATCTTATTCAATGTAGTCGGTCTCTAACATTACTTACTGATGCGAAACTTTCTGTGCATTCTAATTCCCACTTCTAACTACAGCTAGTCAGGAGAATGGCAGTCTGGCGACTGAGAGACACGATCGTTTAAATTTTCTCTGATACTGCTGGGCCAATTGTAACCAAATTTGGCCTGGTTTCAAAATTGTGTTCGATTATTCCGTTGATCAAACAACATGACAGCTGTTACTATAGACAGAACATTAGAGGGGCGGACAAGGTTAAGAAAGACCTGGAGAAAGGGGAAATGTGTCTGGAGACAGAAAAAAGGGACGGGAGAACTGAGAAAAGGGGTGGGAGAAAGGAGAAAAGGGGCGAGAGAAAGCAGAAAAGAGACTAGAAAGGGAGAAGGGAGAAAAGAAAATTAAAGGGAGACCGTGAGAAAGAGGACTGGAGACAGGAAAGAAGGGACGGAAAACGGAGATGAAGGACCAGAAAAGGGAGCAAGGGGTCGGGAAGAAGAAGAAAAACACCCCCTGTCAGCCCCTCACATAAGGGTGAATTGCTGTTTTTTTTTCAAATCATTGGAAAAGCGTCATTGATATATAAAAAACAAAAAACAAAAAAATCATTTTGACTCATTTTTCAAACCCGCAATGAGATAGAGGTTAAGTTTCAAATGCAAAAGTTTAGGACTACAATTTCTACATATGTCTAACATCTTGGCATCTCATCCAAGATAGCCGCCTCCGTGGAACATACTTCAACCCTATGGGAAAATATTGTAAATTGCTAATTTTTGAAAACCGTTTCCTACATCAAGTTGTGGCATGGTGACATGATGGTCACCAAGAAAATATATGATTTTAGTTTAGTATCGATCATGAATCCAAGATGGACGCCCCTGCAGATTCCAGTTTAACATTGCACCCTACGGGAAAATGTTGTAATTTGATAAATTCTTGAAAACTGTTGAAGTTAATATTAACAAGGTTTGGTAACATGATGGTCATCTACCGAATTTTATTATTTGTACCACTCACAAATCCAAAATGGCTGTCACTAGAGAAAGTAGTTAAGCTAATTTTTGAAAAACGGTTTCTAAAGCAAGTTCCGCCGTGCGCGGTCCCGGCTGAAGAATAGGCCCGCAGCATCCTCTGAGCTTGGAGTATGAGCCATCCTAACAGAGGACCCCGAGGGAACCCCGGGATATAGAAATAGGACCCAGTATCTCCGGCTTGCGGGGTGTGACCCCTCCTAAACGGAGGCTGACCCCGAGGGTCCCGGGATATAGAAATAGGACCCATTCCGTGGTTGTGCGGGATTAATAAATACACAACCCATCTTTCGGATGGGATGTAAACTCAGGTCCACGTGTTGGAAGAAATGCCACGCTTCCTGCACGTAAAAGAACCCTTGTAGCAAGCTCCTTTTGGGGTGGTCCGTAGGTGATCGGCTACAAGGCTAAATTCCCCGCCCTTGACGATTTCACCCTACTTTTCCAGTGGCAGTCAGAATTTCCCGTCCCATGGCCATTTCCATACCCCAAAGTGATTATTTATCAACAAACTTGTTCTCGTCTTGATATAGCTGAAATATTGCTGAGTAGACGTTAAACAATATTCAATCAATCAATCAATCTAAAGCAAGTTGATATTAATAAGGCATGGTAACATGGTAACCATTTATGATTTTAGTAACGATCATAAATCTAAGATGGCTGTCAATGCAGGTCTTAGTTTTTTCCAATGGGAAAATGTGGTAAATTGCTTATTCTTGAAAACGGTTCCACATATCAAGTTGATATTAACTAGGCATGGTAACTAAGTGGTCATTTACCAATTTTATGAAGACATCAGGATATCCCAAGACACAATAGGACATGCTCCAGGAGCTCCAGTAACGAAGTCGAGGATGAAATACATTTCCTCTTCCATTGTGATGCACTAAATGACAAAAGACATAAATTACTATCTTCTATAGAGAAGAATTGCACTAATTTCAAGAATTTAGATTCAAAAAACAAATTTATTTGGTTAATGAATGTCGAAAACAAAGAAATTTTAACTGAATTGTACATATTCATTAAAAGTAATGAAAAATTCATGATTAAAATGTTGAACTTATTTCGTCAAATACAATTTTTTGGCACTTTTATTGCCAATGAAGTAAAGTTCATACAAATATATGAGAATTCCATATTGTGAAGAATCATATAAATTTCAAGACATCACACCCATATTTTTGCATCTGACCATTTTGATGGCCGTCACCAGGGACTATAGTTTAACTTAGAACTCTATGGGAAAATGTTGTAAATTGGTTATTCTTGAAATCCGTTTCATAATTGATATCAACTAGGTATTTTAACATGACAGTAATCTACCAGATGAATGATTTTACTAACAGTTGACTGTCACCTCAGATTAATCATTTAACCCTGTCGGAAAATCTTTTTTGATCAATAGCATCTGGTTATATAACCCAATTGGGGGTCTTCTATCAGGTTTGCGTTCATTGTTAGGTATAGGGGTGATGATAACTCGTTATTTATTAATGATGCTTATGACTTGATTATAATTATGATTTTAAAACTCAAGAGTATATTTTAACAGTACTCGTGTACTCATTTCAATGTATTTATGCTGCTACGCCAGATATGAAGTATAATTTCTGCTTCTGCTGCTGCTGGGTGGTGATGATGGTGAGATAAAATAGAAAAAAGACCAATTGTTTGACACAAACTCTGTACATTTTAATCTCTTCATTTCCTTAAACTGTGAAAAGGTCACTCTGCATTTCCACAGGCTTGTGACTGGCTATAACTATATGGGTTCAAAGTGCGTATCGAGAATTTCCTTAATTACGTAAATGGCATTTAATTCTATAGATGCGACTCCAAATAAATGCCTTTTTGGCGTCAATAACAAATTGACTGCGAAAAGGTGCACATTGACGCAAATAAGGCTCTAAATCGAGTCGCATCTACAGAAATTTAACGCAATTCACGTAAATAAGAAAATTCTCGATACGCACTTCGAACCCAATGGTAAAAGGCTGTATTAATTTCCTCCGACCCCAAATGTCATATTGATTTATCTTTTACAGTTATCTTTTGCTGCATAATAAAGGAAACTTCCATACACAAAAGCACTTGAAAAAGCTGTTCATTATAGAAATCAATTAACCTTCACCGGCAGATCAAGCCTTAAAAAGGGGGCTTCAGGTCGAAATTGTTACCATTTTTTCCATTTTTCCCTCAATTATGTACGAAATTACTTTTTTTCCCACCTCTGTATCTCCCAATGAATGGGAATAATAATATCGCAAAATGCACAGCAGGAGGATTCTTTTAGTGTATAAATTATTTCAAAACTTAAGTTACTGTTACTTTTGAAACTACTGAACAGCAGGGTCAGCCTGGTGCTTACGTTTGGTACTAACAGTCTACCATCAGAAACATCATCCCAGTGGCAAATTAAAAAAAAAAACACACACACACACACAAACACAAAATACACCATAAGCGGATCCCAAAGATGGGATTCGGAGGTTCGACCTCCTTTTCGATGCCTGCATCCGCCAGTGATACCAAATTCATTTTTTTAAAATTAAAACTTTATAATCTTAAACTAAATATAGATACCGAAATTTCAGTAAATGTTAGTGGACGACCATTTGATTTTCAGGGGTGGGGCTTGGGCGATTTTGTGAATAAATAATTAAATCTTGACGCCAGTTAAAATAAATATTTTAATCCTAATTGTCATGAAAATGAATAATTTAATTTGGATTTGAAGATTTTTTTTTGTTTCAAATCCAAATAAAAAATTGATGTGAAATTTGGAGAAAATAAATAATTTGTTCGAAATTTTCATGAAAATTAATAATTTTTCTAAGCAAAATCTCACAAGCCTCCCCCTGAAAATCAAATGGCCGTCCCCCTTATCCTGCAGATAACCATTTCGACATCTAATCTGTCCTCGGTGAATATAAAATCAAACATTTTCAAGCCCCAAAACTACATCACTGATATGAACGAATAACAAAAAAGTAACGCCTTAATCACCTAGGAGAGAGGTGTTAGTCAGGGGAATACAAAGTTGAAAGAATTTCTAAATTTTAGACATTTTTGTGTCGCCTGTACCTAGTGCAGGATCGACACATAGGTATAACCGTCGTCTTGCGTATGTCTGTCCGTCCGTCCATCTGTATGGCTCCAAAAGTTTTACCATCCGCATCTCCTCCTAAACCACTCGGTACTTTCCAACCAAACTTGCAGGAATTCTTCAGAGTATATTGTACATGTGTACCATGCATTTTGTTTTTCTTTTGTTTGTTTGTTTGTTTTTTTTTAAATTTTATAGCTATATTTGGACTTTGTCATTTTAGCTTATTGGAGTCTTACTCGTAGGGTTTGCCTCCAATATCCGCAACTCCTCCTAGACCGCTAAGTACTTTCTAACCCAACTTGCAGGAATGCTTCAATATATATTGCAGATGTGCACCATGTATTTTGTTTTCTTTAATTATTTTTTTATAGATTGGACTGTAATTTTAGCTTATTGGAGTCTTAGGATTTGCTTCCATTATCCACAACTCCTCCTTGACCACTGGATACTTTCAAACCAAACTTGTAGGAATGCTTCAATATATATTGCAGATGTGCACCATGCATTTTGTTTTATTTAATATATATTTTTTGAAGTTTTCTATCTATCTTTTGATTTTGTCATTTAAGGTTATTGGAGTCTTTGGGGTATGCTTTCCCTACCTGCAACTCCTTCTAACTGCTTTGTACTTTTCAATCGAACTTGCAGGTACACTTCAATACACATTTTAGATGTTCACAATGTATTTTGTTCTGCTTATTCATTCTGTTACAAAACATGAATATATATAGTGCAGGCGACACGTGTTCCGTGGAACACCAATTTTAACTCTTCAAATGATCTTTTTTCGTCCATGCAACACCGAACTTCTGCACGACTTCGACGGGGATACCGACTGGAACAAGCATATGCATGGGGTATATGCAAAATAATTAGAAGATTTAGAAAAACCTCTTCGTCTCGACTCCCTAGCTTCTTGAATTCAGGCAAGAAAAATTGTACTTAACGTCAATAGTCGTATGACCTGAAAATATAATATTTATCTTTCGATTTCGAACCTCAGTTCGTTACCGATCATTGTCTCTATTCATTCCATTGTTTAAACTTGCTTATCGAACTTGGCTGTAGCGAGAGTACACTTTTAATCATTCTCCCTAGAAATTACGTCTGTATATGGATATCATAATCTGGGCAGCTTATTAACTTCACGAATGCAGAAATGTCATAAATAAGCCTCCATGCAATTGTATTAATAAACCAAATAGCTATTTTTAAAAATCGTACAAACGATTTTTATAACCGTATAAACGATTTTAAAAATCGTAGAAACGACTTTAAAAAACCGTACTAACGATTTTTAAAATCGTACAAATAATATTAAAATCGTACAAACGAATTTAAAAAATCGTTTAAACGATTAGAAAATCGTACAAACGACTTTATAAAAATCGTTTAAACGATTTTTTAAATCGTAGAAACGATTTTTAAAATCGTACAAACGAAATTAAAATCGTACAAACGAATTTAAAAAATCGTACAAACGATTTCAAAAATCGTTCTAACGATTTTAAAATCGTACAAACGATTTTAAAAATTGTTCTAACGATTTTAAAAAACCGTTTTAACGATTTTTAAAATCGTTTTAACGATTTTTTATTATATTTTAATTCTTCTACTTGGCACGAATAAGCTGTCGTAGTATGGTGTCATTTGAAGCAACAATTTAAAGTTACACAAATGCCAGATATTTTTCACATCTAAAAATCGATAACATTTCCATGACTTATAAATTTGAAAGGGTCAAATATTTAAGGAGAAGGGAGTGTAACGGATAACGTTAGTGAGACATTGTTAGCTCCCCTTAATAAGACAGCAAAACTAACAGATTGAAATTCAACACTTATTGTGAAGAATACTACAGTTATTTATAATTTATGGCTTATTTTTAAAGCATAAACGAACTAAAAAGTGCAACATTTATGTTAGAATATTCATTTATTTGTAAACTGGATCCAAATTTTTAAAGGCGATTTTACCTATACAAATTCAGTTGTGAAAATTTGTTTGAGTTCCGACATGTAAATAGGGCATAGTTTATCTTCAACGCTTTCCCGAATTAGGATTTGACATTACATAGAAAAAAAACCTCTAAGCGACTTCTATAGGTCAAGTAATGCGAGACATGTTCTATCTAGATGATTTACATTTCACTGGAAAATTAGTAATTGTATATTTTTTTTCTCAGTAAATAATTACTGTATGTTTATATTGCTTTACCCCTATGGATGTAATTTGCAAGTAAATTATTATAAAATAAAGGACCGCTTCAGTTGTCTTTTAATAATCTGCAAAGACCAGCATGACATATCATTTTTATTTAAGGCAAGAAGAGAATTTTCGATGATTTTCCTCGTTCTGATCTAAAAATCGGTCATAGTGCATGAATTATACCAGATCCAGACATTAATACGCCTGTTTTCAAACGTTTAACTTCGCAAATTGAGTCACATGACATGATTATATATCATGTATATTGCGTTATGTGGCCACTCGCTCGCACTATACGTGTACTAGTATTCGGCTCATCATTTTAGCAGCCAAAATATTTTTTTCGCACAAAATTAGCCCCAAAATATTATTTTTGGAAAAAAAAACATACCTTTCCCCCCTTTCAAGTTAAATGGTCGGTCCCTAAAGCGCTGTCGGTGTAAACATATATTTGTTGACAAAGTTCCATTGGAAAAAAATATTATAAACATTGACATAATATTTCTTCCTTTTGGAACAAATGTAATATCATTTATTCTGTCAGGAACAAGTATTATAATATCTGATCTGTTTGACAAAAACCGCGGCTAGCCACGGGGCACTTGTTTTAATCGCATTGCACAGCACAGGTGACCTGACAAACTTACCGGAGCACCTTGCGACACGTGTACACATAGCAGGGAGTCAAATTAACATTTTTGCGATGTTTATTCAAACTGAAATGTATTTTATGAAATATATAAAAAAATCTAAAAATGCATAAAACTTGTAGCATACATATATATTCACGTTTATAAAACTTTTTAAAACGGTATTATTTTTTATTTTTATTCCAATAATTTGGTATTTCAGCATTTTTTAAAGTATTACGAAAAAATGCATTCAATTCAAATTTAAGCGGAATACACATCGATTTCCCGTTTACACTTGGCATACCTAAAAAAAAATAGAATTCACAGGAAGGCTAAGCGTTCAAACCATCCTGGTGAAAAATTTCGTAAAATACGTAACGACGTCACTGAACTAATACGTAAGGCGCAAAGCGATTACCAAGAATTATTGATAAAAGAATTATCCGAATGTAATTCTTCTTCCTTTATGACCCCCATAATATATCAATTATTTCTACAAGCTGTTTACATAAAACATTTCCCGTATGTGCAATACACAAAACAATAACGTTAAGGTAAACAGGTATAAGTCCAGTAGCCTTCTAAAACTGCTCGAATACGAAAAGCTTGAAGGCCGGGTTCGGAACTTTGTATTCTCCCTGCACTTGTGTAACCCATGGTGCTTGTTATATTTGATGCCATAACATTCGGTATCATGTTTATTTGCCGTATTAATTGTATTTGTTTACATTTATAGAATAAAACATGGCCAATTTTAAGTTTTTATAATTATTACCGTATAAATACGATAATCTGTTTGATTACCCCTTTAAACAAAACATGGTACTCGTTTATAATTTAAAATCAAAGCATCAAAACGCAGAATTACTGTTGTCTATCTTAATGATCGCATGTAAGCAAGAAATTGACAACTTACTATTTAAAGTGTTTGCAACTAGAGTAGGGGCGGTAAAAAAGATCAAAAGAGAGGTTTTGTCTGTTTCTGGTACTGAATTGCAAGTCTTTAGATTTTTTTTTGCATGCATGCATTTAGCAAGAGTACAAATATGATTTTCCCATAGAAATAAATGTCGACTAAGACATGTTTTTTGGCATATCGAAATGAACAATTTTTAAAAGTATCTTCATTTTTATGATCCAGTACATATGGGTTAAATTTACCTCAATAGCTTCAGAGCAGATTACGAACATGAGGTTTTACCGATAGAGTCCAATCATAAACTATGCGTTGCACTGGTGGCTGCGTGTTGTACTTCGGTATTCGTTTGTATGTTGTACATTTTGGTTAAATTTACTTAAATATTTTCAGAGCACAAATGAAAATACCCTTTTAACCATATGTTTTAATGCTCAGCTATACTCAGCAATAGACCACAATGAAATTAAAGACCTCCATATATATTTTGGTAAATATGTTGCAGTGGTTTCAGAGATATACTTTCATAAATCATTTGAGTACAGTTTGGTTAAATTGTTTCATAAGATTCAGAGCAGATGACGAAAATGATGTTATTTACTATAGGGTCCAATTTTGATCCGCACTAGTGGCCACTTTAGTTCGTGGTGTCAAAACGAAATGAACCTTTTTCATAGCCCTCCCATACATCATATTTGTAAAGTTTGGTTTTAATTACACACATGTAGTGGTTTTGTTGTGATACAAAAATACTCTAAATATAGTCTAACTTTATTTTCAATAAAAATTGATAAATATTCGATATCGTTAACTAGGTCAACTTGTTTCTACCTGAATTCTACAAGGTCATTAACTTTCATCAATATTCTAGGAAACTTGATTAATTTCTAGTGTGTTAAATGAAGCACGAATGTTTTTATCGGAAAACCATAATATAGAATTCTAATTGAACTTCATTACGTAAATAGATAGAAAACATTTCATTGGATTCAAAACTTGTCATTTCTAAAATAAGAAATTAGCGTCACGCTAATGACGTGACCATATATAAGCAAAACACCCTAGCTTTTCCACACAAGACACAAGATAGATGCGCAATAACATCAGTTGCTTTCCAGAAGAGAGAAGCGCAACAACATCAGTTGCTTCTCCAAAGAAGAGCAAAGCGCAATAACATCAGCGAAAATAAAAATGTAAAGATATTAGACAATTTCAAATTATGGATGAGGTTGGGAATGTATTATCTGGATTTTAAATGTACGATGAAATAAAGGAAAATAAAGATTGCTAACAAAAACGTTATAGACTTGTATTCATTAAGTTTGAACTTCCCGACATACTGTTGGAACATCATACAGTCACCCATCATGGAATAACAATATAATGCGAATCTTAATGAACAAAAACCATAACTTTCTCTATACATCATGTGGAATGCAACTACAACTTTATTTTTCCTATACAACATGTGGTGGAGGACGAGAGCCAATTCCAACCTGTTGCTCTCTAGTGATTTTACCAACAGCTAGTTCCTACAACAACAGTTTTCCGATTCCAACGACAATGTGTATCCCTATTGGACATTTATATAAAAAAATGTGAACTTTCAATATCTTTTTTTCGGACTGTATGACAATTTCAGGAAACTTTATTGAATTGAAGCTTTCAGCGTAGAAGATTTGAACAACTGAACATTAACTTTCGAAACTTTTACATTGAACAATAACATTTATTTTTGAAATGATTTATATTGTTATTAATTCAAATATGGCTATTGTTACTTTATTCATATAATACGGTAAGAAATATTTAACAATAATGATTATAACTTCGCGTAAAATACATAAATGAGAGATCAAGTAAAATCAGATATAAGTAATGAATAACATGTAAGAGTAATTACTATATAAAAGTAGAATTTTAAGATGAAATCAAAATGTGAACGATTTTCTATATGAATATTGAAATACACGTGTGATAAATGATTATTTTCAGAGAAAGATACTATTTTAATTAAGCCTGTGAACGGCATGTTCGGGTCTTAAAAAGCTATGTACGTACAATTTCTGCGGTACAAATTACTGCGTCACGTAGCTTCACTCATTCGTGAGGTAAATTTTGGCTAGTGGCGAGTTACTAATAATCGTACAAGTATGTAATGAATATATGTATAATGAATTAATATGTGCCCCCATTTTTTTTTATAGTGACCAATATCGGCTAGGGACGCCGCAGGTCCAGCCCCGTTTACCCAGAAAAGATGTACAAAATGTACAAGCTTAAAATATTCATTCTGAGAAGGATTGTTTATCTATCATGTAAATCAAGGTGATATATAGAATAACGTTTAAATTATTCAAAATTTCATTATATCTTTGTTTAAAAAATTACTGAAAGCAATGAAATAATTAAAAATATCAAATCATTGAATTAAGAAGCTCAAAATTAATGGCACACATTGTCAAGAAATCTGTATTTGATAAGTTGAGTAAATAAAACACCAATTAGTTCATCAATAAAAAAAATGCATGAATTTAAAGCTAACTCGCATAAAGTTAGCAATCAAAAGAATAAAATTAAAAAAAAAAATACAAAAAAATAGTAAAAATACAAAAAAAGCAATCATTTTTTTTACTATTATATCCATTTGATATTTTAGATTCGCTTTGATAATTCTGTAAGTATCCTAGTCAAGGAAAAGTTTTATCAATTATGAATAATTGAACGAGGTTGAGTGTTCAGTTTATCTCATGTATTTTGATTGAAATGTAAAAATCTACAAAAAAGTATCCTTTCTTGAATCCCAATAAGAAACTCGGGAGAGTTTCATTTTAAAGGGAGGAGTATTGTTGTGATACAAAAATACTCTAAATATAGTCTAACTTTATTTTCAATAAAAATTGATAAATATTCGAGATCATTGAATAGGTCAACTTGTTTCTACCTGAATTCTACAAGGTCATTAACTTTCATCAATACTCTAGGAAACTTGATTAATTTCTAGTGTGTTAAATGAAGCACGAATGTTTTTATCGGAAAACCATAATATAAAATTCTAATTGAACTTCATTACGTAAATAGATAGAAAACATTTCATTGGATTCAAAACTTGTCATTTCTAAAATAAGAAATTAGCGTCACGCTAATGACGTGACCATATATAAGCAAAACACCCTAGCTTTTCCACACAAGACACAAGATAGATGCGCAATAACATCAGTTGCTTTCCAGAAGAGAGAAGCGCAACAACATCAGTTGCTTCTCCAAAGAAGAGCAAAGCGCAATAACATCAGCGAAAATAAAAATGTAAAGATATTAGACAATTTCAAATTATGGATGAGGTTGGGAATGTATTATCTGGATTTTAAATGTACGATGAAATGAAGGAAAATAAAGATTGCTAACAAAAACGTTATAGACTTGTATTCATTAAGTTTGAACTTCCCGACATACTGTTGGAACATCATACAGTCACCCATCATGGAATAACAATATCAATGCGAATCTTAATGAACAAAAACCATAACTTTCTTTATACAACACGTGGAATACATGACCAACCTTATTTTCCTATACAATAAGAACAAACATTATTTTCCTATACAACAGTTTCTTTGGGAATAATAAAAAAAAAAGATTTTCCCAAAGCGTCCTTAAAAAGTTTGTAAAGCAATGTTTAGTACTGGCGGCCATGTTTTTTGTCGGATCAGAGAAATTGATGAATTCTATTCTATACATTTTGGTAAAGTTTCAGAGAAGTTGATGAAAATGATGTCTATATGTTTACCAATGTTTCATACTTCATTCCTGTAAAATATGATCGAATTCACATAGAGTTTGTCTAGAGGTAAATAAAAATATAAATTTCCGTTGGGTACAATGTTAAACTATGTTCGGCACTGATGGCAATATTTGTTGTCGGATTCAAACAAAAATAGCAGAATTTGTGAAGGACCTTCCATACATTATTCAAATACGGTTTCGTTAAATTTACTTCAATAGCTCAGAACCGATGATAAAAATGACGTTTCACCATAGGGTCCTATTCTTTAACTATTTTCCGCAATCGCGCCCATGTTTTTGTCTTACCAAACGAAACGAGTAATTTTCCTATAGAACCTCCCATAAATCCTTTCTGAAAGGTTTGCTAGCAATGGTTTCAGAGGGAATGGTATATGATTTCCCCACAGGGTTCAATATTAAATTATGATCTGCTCTGTCGTCAATGTTGGTCAGAATTGGGCATTTTGATGAGACCTTCCATGCATCAGATGAGTACAGTTTAATTAGATTTAATCTACAGTTTAGGAGCAGATGATAACATTGATGTGTTCCAGTACGATCCAATTTTTAACTATGTATCGTGTGCTGCCATCCTTTCCATTAGATCGGAACAAAATTAGCAATCTTTGTAGGGACATACCATGCATAATTTCGGGAAATTTTAGTTGAATTTGTCTCAGTGGTTTGATAGAAAATAACCAAAAGGTGAAAAGACATAGTGCATTTATTTTTGAGAGAGTGCATTTTCTGTCTCAAATATGAGTTTTTCCGTTACACAGCGCAGTTAAGGCAGATTTAGACGATTACGTTATGGGGAAGTAACTCCGTACGATATGAATAATCATTACTTTTTTAGAAGACGTCATCAGTCACGAACGCCATTGTGGATTTCCATTTTTTCGTGTAAGAATACATTAAATAGTGATGGTACTATCTAATAAGATGCATCTATGCTTTATTATATATTTTGTTGAATGGCTTTGAAAATAGTTGAGTATTTTTCGTATAATACCCATTTAAGAGTTAGTGCATACGTAATTAGAAGGCGGGGCTCTTTTTCCTTATAAGGAAATCTGCGTTGATCAAGAGCTTGAATCTTGATCGATTGAGGAAGTAAACACTGTCGAATGCCGATGGAATGTGAGGTAAAATCTCAAGAAAAAAAAATCTCCCAAGTTTGTAATGAGCTTCGAATAGCAAATATTGCAAGAATATACAAGAAGGAGAGGGCTACTTAACTGAAGAAAGGGATGGCAAGCTGAAATATTGTGAATTGAAAAAAGTGGGGGTCCTCCATGGCCATGTGCTCGATCGCCGTGACCATTCACATGGGGATACTGACGTTTCCTGTCTCTAATATTTCGAAAACAGCAATGCTGCTTAAGTGCGAGGTTAATGACCTTTTCATGGGTTGTTTACCAAATTAATATACAGTACAGCTTGGATGGTTCTGCTCCCACTTCCTTCTTACTTAAGGGTACTTGTCCCAGAATATATAATTACATTTTTCGAACGTGGCATCTGAAATGATCCACAAGATTTGGAGATCATACGGCCTTTCAACAGTCCGGCCCTATGTCAGTCCGTCACTATGACAATCCGGCCTTGGTTGATCCATGCAGTCTTAATCTGTCCCTGTATATTTTATTGACACTGTTTTGTTTTGTCGTACTATTTATTAAATCAAATAACTTTATTAGACATAGCACAGTGAATATTTTTTAACTCAACATAATGTCTGTGCATCTCATGTCATATTGTGCAAATACCTTTGGTTTCTTGTAAATTTTGTGGGTTAAGAAGTATTTTTATTAATTCTTCATCAGATATTTTAAAACTGTTGTCATTAACCACTAAGTCACAGGAAAACGTGCGGTGATAAATAGAGATACCTATATATAAGAAGGAAATGCAGACTAATATATTATGAACAAAGCACAGGAAGATTATATAAATCAGAGTCCAGAGGCACGGTAAAATATAGAACACCTATAATTTATGCACAAGGTCACGATACACAAACATCCCAAATATAAAAGTAAAACACACAAGTATGATTTCAACCTTCAAAGGTGTAAATTTGGTATTTGAAGTTTTTCTTAGGATAAATAATACAAAGACTGTATCAAACTTTTATTATTTTATTTTTTAATTGTAAAAACAAGTTATATATGAGTAATTTTGTACCGGTACATTCTTTGTAAAAATGAAAAAAGATAAATTACCTAACATGCCTAAAAAATGAAAATAAGATAAACTAGCTAACATGCCAAAAAATGAAAACAATAACAAAACGAACAAAATAATAAAAAAAAAACAAAACAAAATTAATAAAAATGAAACTGATATAAATGTGTAACTACTTTTAAAATATTTTAATTCATTGAAAAATATTACAAATAACCACAATTGGAAAACAACAGTTATGCATAGCTTATTGTAAGATTGGATCCTCTATTAGGAAGCTGCATGCAAGCATATAAACACAGTACTAGTACATATGTATTTACTCTTTATATAAGCCTACGCCCTTCCAAAAGCATTTTGTGGATGGTAACAAGAAGTTCCAGCCCTACAACCAATCCTTCCTTGCCTATCAGACAATGTATTTTCGAGCCTCATTCCAATCCGGCCCTTCTGCATACATGTACTACAGTATAGTGTACTGAATACAAATTGAACAGACGAAATGCAGAATTTATGATATGAAAAAGCTGTTGTAGGTTCATATCGTTTATTTTCAACTTCTTCATGTTATTTTTGTCTCGCTTTCCGCGACGCGGAAAGCGAGACAGAGGCGTGCAAAATATAACGGCGGCGATGGCAATAACTTTTACTAAATAGTGGATATTTTGAAGACCCTTTGATGTAGGAACATCATATTTGGTCCAGTGGTAGAACTAATCAAGTGCTACCTGACGGACATAAAATCCTGTGACCTTGACCTGGATTGCATGGTTCAGTGACCACGTTAAGTTTTTCTGCTCAAGTCCATTTATCAATAACTAGGAGTGGTAGGTTGATAATATTGGGTATGTAGGTTGGTCTTGGGTACTACATGTCAGTCTGACAGGTAACTTTTTTCCTTGACCTCAATTTCACAGTTGGGTGGTCATGTAAAGTTTTTCTGCTGAAGTCCATTTCTCAATATCTAGAAGTGGTAGGTTAATAATATTTGGTATGTAGGTTGGTTTTGGGTACTTAATGTCATTCTGACAGGTAACTTTTGTCCTTGACCTCAATTTCACGGTTGAGTGGTCACGTTAAGTTTCTCTGCTGAAGTTCATTTCTCAATAATTAGGAGTGGTACATGTAGGTTGATAATATTTGGTATGTAGGTTGGTCTTGGGTAGTACATGTCAGTCTGGCAGGTAACTTTTGTCCTTGACCTCATTTTCAGGGTTTAGTGGCCACGTTAAGTTTCTGTGCTTAAGTCCATTTCTCAATAATAAGGAGTGGTACATGTAGGTTGATAATATTTGGTATGTAGGTTGGTCTTGGGTAGTACATGTCAGTCTGGCAGGTAACTTTTGTCCTTGACCTCATTTTCAGGGTTTAGTGGCCACGTTAAGTTTCTTTGCTTAAGTCCATTTCTCAATAATTAGGAGTGGTAGGTTGATAATATTTGGTATTCAGGTTGGTTTTGGGTAGACTAGTACATGTCAGTCTGGCAGGTAACATTTGTCCTTGACCTCAATTTCACGGTCTAGTGGCAACGTTAAATTTCTCTGCTTAAGTCCGTTTCTCAATAACTAGATGTGGTACATGTAGGTTGATAATATTTGGCATGTAGGTTGGTCATAGGTAGTACATGTCAGTCTGACAGGTGACTTTTGTCCTTGACCTCAATATCGCGGTCAAGTGGCCATGTTAGTTTCTCATGATCTTTTAGTGGTAGGTCAATGTTATTTTGTATGTTGATTGGTCTTCGGAAAAACATACGGGTCTGCTATATGGCTTTTGTCAGTGACCTTAATTTCACGGACTAGTGAGTATGCTCAATTTTCTGATAAGTTCACTTAGATTTCACATCAATTTAGAGGACAAGCAGGGACAGGCGAGACATCTTTTAGTGTCTTCACTTGTTGTATTTTATACCCCGCCCACAAATGTGGAAGGGGCATATAGTATTACCATTGTCCGTCCTTCGGTCTATTACAGGTACGTCAGTACGACTTGTTTTGTGTAAAGGTACATTTCTCAGAAACTGTAAGAGATAGAACAATAATAGTAGGCCAGTAGGTAGATATTTTATAGTACTACTGAGTTAAATAGGTAGTTTGACTCTTTGACCTACATTTCATGCTTGAGTGACTCTGGTTAAGTTTTGTGTGAAAGTCCATTTCTCAACAACTACCCAAATCATTGTCAGTTCGGTGGCTTTGACCTACATTTTACGCTTCAGTGACTTTGGTTAAGTTCTGTGTTAAAGTCCATTTCTCAACAACTACCCATTATAAGACAATGATGTTTCATCAAATTAATTGCCTTGATGAGTATTACCAAAATCAATAACAATTTGCTATAGGTGGCTTTGACCTACATTTTATGCTTCAGTGACTTTGCTTAAGTTTGCATTTAAGTCTATTTCTCAACTACTATGTATTGTAGCATCATGATATTTTACCCTTTTTGCCCCTTTTTTAAAAACGGGGGGGGGGGGCTAAAATGACCAAAACCATTCCAAGCCTTCCCATAGTGCCAAGAAAGATTACATTTTAAAATTTTATAGGAATTGATCATATGTGACTTGAGTTATTGACCAAAAAACAAAAATGTCTACAGACAACGACGACGATAGCACCATCCCAATATATGACCTCAATTTTTTTTGCAGTCATATAAAAAATGGGTTAGGTACTTTCTTAATTATCATTGGTATTAACCAATTCAGATGAAAATTAACTGGCTAGAATACTGATGAAAGTATCCACTGTACCATGAACTAATTATAGACCCTTTAATTCATGATAACAATATGTGGTCCTGAAATTTGCACATGCAATTGTATACCTTCGAGTGGGTAAAAGTAAAGTCAGATATGTGACTTCTTGATTAATTGGGCTTCAACATCATTTTTGCAGGAACTTTTTATTATACCCCCGCTCCTTAGGAGAGGGGCTATACTGTTTAACCCTTGTCTGTCCGTCTGTTCATTTGTCCGTCCGGATCATCTTTTGTCAAAACTTTTTCAGCTTGTGTACGTATTAATGATTTGATATATGGTCCAAAGCTTTAGTATGATAGTAATATGTTATATTGCCCCTCCCCCCCCCCGACTATTTTTTTCGTTCCTCAAAAAATAGTCGGTAGTGGAGAGGGGCAATATAACATATTACTATTGTGTTTAAAAAAAAAAACAGCCGGAGGTGTTAAAAAGCTACACAGAAAAAGTTATAAAAAAAATTAAACAGCCGGGAGTACACCGAATTCAAATTTCTGTTGCGTGTCTAACACGGTATAAAAAAAGTTACCAGAGAGTACACCGAATTTAAAACTCTATTCCGGGTCTAACACAGTAAAAAAAAATTCCGGAAGTTTAGCGAACCTAAAATTTAGTCATCTGTAATTCTTGTTCATAAAAAAACTATAATTTCTTCATTTTTTAAATCTTTTATTTTATAAGTAACAGGATTTGTATTTAAAACTTTTTCAATTACAAATATTTCTCTTCTCCAACGAGTTGTATATCCCTTTTCAAATTGACCTTTCTTTTTTGTTATTCTTACTCTATCTCCTACTTTGAATTTAGGTTTTTTTATTTTCTCTTCTTTTTCTGGATATAAATTTTTGTACACCGTTAATTGGTTTTTACATTTACTTGCTTCAACGGGTGTCATTTTTATTGAAGAATGTACTGTATTGTTATAGTTTTTAACCAATTGATACAATACATCATAATATTTAAAAGTTTCATTGGCAGTAAAATATTCATACATATGTTGTTTCATTGTTCCTATCCACCTTTCTACTACGCTAGATTTTTCTTCATTCTCAGTTGAATATAACTTTATGTTATTATCTTTTAACAATTATTTTACTTGTCGATTATAGAATTCAGATCCTTTATCTGACCAAATACACATTGGTTTTCTTTCTTTAAATAATGTTTTAAATGCTTCCCTTACTGTCACCCCTGTTTTATTTTTCAATGGAATTAACCAACCATATTTACCAAATACATCTATAACTGCTAATAAGTATTTATAATGTTTATTTTGTTTTGAGTATTTTTGCATATCTACCAAATCAACTGCCCATGTCTGATCAATAGAATGAACATAAACACATCTTTTAGGAAAAACACTTACAACTCTACGATGTAATTCATCTGCTTATTTATTTGTTAAATTTGTAAGCACCATTTTTAAATAATAAAAATTATTTTCTTAAAAAATGACAGAAGGAAAAATCTGTACGAAATGTAAAGAATATAAACTATTAATTGAGTATCATAAAAATAAATTTAAACCATTAGGTGTAAACTCACATTGTATACAATGTAGAAAACAATTAAAAGAAATACATTATCAAAATAATAAAGAAAAATATGAACAATCTTATCAAGAATTTATGGAAAGAAATCCAGATTATCAAAGTAATTATTATTTTAGAAATAAAATGTATTAATTAAAAATCTTTCTCTAAAAATGGCTCCTAAAAATAAAAAATATGTTAAAGAACTTATCAACAAAAGTGGTGTTAATATAGATAATTATTTTAAAAAGATTAAACCAGATGTTAAAAGATTAGTTTTATCATTTCCTAATGTGAAATTTAATCTTATTATAAAAACTATTTATTCAAAACCTATAGCTATAGACGCTGAAAAAATAGAAAGACATTATAATAGTGGATTCATAAGACTTCAAGTACAAAATGAATTTAATAAAATATATAATTCTATTATAAAAAAAATTATAAAGTATGGGAAGAAGAACATCAGGGAAAAGAATCTGGTTTAATATTTTATGAAATAGAAAACACAGAAGTTAAAGTTGTTAGAGTAAGAAGTATAAACGGTTCATCTTATTTTGATTTAGGAATAAAATTTAATAGTTTATTAAATATACAAAACAATGATAACTACTGTTTTGCTTATAGTGTAATTGCAGGAATACTATATAAATTAAAAGAAAAACCTGATGAACATAAAGAATATTCCGATACATTTAAAAAAATGAATAAAAACCCGCAAGAGTATCAATTTACAAACCTTGTTTAGATCATATTAATGTGAAAAATATTAAATTTCCAATAAGTATAAATTCAATTGAAACATTTGAAAAACAAAATGAAAATATAGCTATCAATGTGTTTGGAATTGAAAACAAACTTTTTGATCCTGATGATAAAAAATTTAATAAATTAAATCAAGAAAAAAAATTACGAAATATATATCCAAAATATAGAAGTGAATTTACAGATAGAGTTTATGTTATAGACCTATTATATGTTATTATAGATGATACAAAACATTATTGTTTAATTAAAAATTTTAATGCTTATCTTAATCATAATCATCATAAAAGATATTGTAGAAACTGTATTACTGCTTCATATACTACTGAAAAGGCTTTAGAAAAACAAAAAGGATTGCTTTAAAAATAAACCATTTAAATATAAAATGCCCCAAGAAGGAAGTAAGTATGAATTTAAAAATCATCATTTTAAATTAAAACTACCATTTGTTGGATATGCGGACTTTGAAGCAATTAATATAAAGTTAAATTATATGGATGTTGATCTTCGAAAACAAATTAATAAATTAAGAATAAAAAGTAAATCACATAATGTTAATTCAAAAATAAAAAATATGATTATTAATAAAGTAATAAAAGAAGGAGAGTTAACTGAAAAAAGAGCAAAAACAGTTTATCATAAATACATTAATAATAAAATAAATAATAGAGAAACAAAAAAATATATAGATAAAATTAAAGAAAAATATATTGAAAAATATTTTAATAAGTTGATAGATAAATGGGTTAAAGATGAAAGACCCATAGAAATAAGTGATTATGAAATAAATAAATATTGTGAAATTAATAAACTTAAAAGGAGAAAGATTGATATTAATAATCTACGAAATAAAATAAAAAGAGAAAACATTAAATTATCTTTTAAAGATAATACAATAAATTTACAACAACAAAAAGTAGTTTCTTATAATTTACAATTAGTTTCTCAATATCCTAATGTTATACCAAATAAAAATATTAACTACAGTTGGGTGTTGACGCAACATTCCATCCAAGTGCACTCCAAAAGCGTTCCTCGCTTGCACTTCGTGTGCACTTGAAAGTGATTCCATGACAGCCTAGAGTGAACTTGCGACCGCTTTCAAGTGCTTTTGAAAAGAAGATGCGTTCGCGGGAGTGATCGCAAAGTGCACTTGAAGTGAACTTCGTGGCAGCTTTGGATTGCTCTTAACGATTGGTCACTTCAAAACACGTGACATTAATATGACGAAATTAACTTTAGCAAAAAGTATGAAAACTCGGCGACTTCTTTCTCTTTTTAATCCATTTTTGATAATAAATTAAAGCCAAAATGCCATTATAAATTATAGCGTTCTTTTGTTTTATTTATACATTCCATGCTTACGTCACATTATATTCTTAATGAATCTTTCCAAAAAGTGTATTTTATCGAGGCATATGTTCATGCTAGACACTTAAATTCATATGTAATTTCAAAAAAAAAACTTTCTCGCAATAACAATTTTTTATGCGTCTTTTGTCAAAAATGACCTTATAAGATTGAAATATTTTGCATTTAAGCCTTTTTCCACTCTAGCGATACCAAATTTATATTTTTTTTTCAAAATGCACTCAAAAATTGGAGATATTATATGTTGGTGCTTATTTCAATTTTTGCGACACAACTATTGTATGTATTTTTCCAAAAATTACCTTATAAGATGAAATATTTTGCAATTTAGCTTTTTTCCTCTCTCGCGATACCAAATTTATACATCTTTTGTAAAAAAAATGACCTCAGAAGTGGGAGATATTATATGTCAGTGCTTATTTCAATTGTTGAGACACAACATTTATCTGTGTTTTTTCCAAAATTACCTTATCAGACTGAAATATTTTGCATTTTAGCTGTTTTCCTTTCTCCCGATACCAAATTTTTTGTCAAAAATAAATCCAAAAACGGGAAATATTATGTGTTGGTGCTTATTTCAATTGTCGCGACACAGCATTTTTATGTATTTTTCCCCAAATTACCATGTAAGACTGAAATATTTTGCATTTTAGCCTTTTGCCTTTCTCACGATACCAAATTGTTGCATCTTTTCTCAAAAATGGGAAATATTATATATTGGTGCTTATTTCAATTGTCGCGACACAACATTTATATGTATTTTCCCCAATATAACCTTATAAGATTGAAATAATTTGCATTTTAGCTTTTTTCCTTTGTCGCGATACTAAATCTATACATCTTTTGTTAAAAATGACCTCAAAAGTGGGAGATATTATATGTCAGTGCTTATTTCAATTGTTGCGACACAACATTTGTATGCATTTTTTTCCAAAATTACCTTATAAGATTGAAATATTTTGTATTGTAGCTTTTTGTTTTTCTCGCGATACCAGCTTGTTGCATCTTTTGTCAAAAATGAATCCAATAATGGGAGATATTGTATGTTGGTGCTTATTTCACTTGTCGCAACACAACATTTATATGTATTTTTCCCAATATTACCTTATAAGATTGAAATATTTTGCATTTTAGCTTTTATCCTTTCTCGCGATACTAAATTTAGACATCTTTTGTTAAAAATGACCTCAAAAGTGGGAGATATTATATGTCAGTGCTTATTTCAATTGTCGCGACACAACATTTATATGTATTTTTTCCAAAATTACCTTATAAGACTGAAATATTTTGCATTTTAGCTATTTTCCTTTCTCGCGATACCAAATTTATGCATCTTTTGTCAAAAATAAATCCAGAAATGGGAGATATTATGTGTTGGTGCTTATTTCAATTGTCGTGACACAGCATTTTTATGTATTTTTCCCCAAATTACCATGTAAGACTGAAATATTTTGCATTTTAGCCTTTTGCCTTTCTCACGATACAAAATTGTTGCATCTTTTCTCAAAAATGAATCCAAAAATGGGAGATATTAAATATTGGTGCTTAATTCAATTGTCGCAACACAACATTTATATGTATTTTCCCCAATATAACCTTAAAAGATTGAAATAATTTGCATTTTAGCTTTTTTCCTTTGTCGCGATACTAAATCTATACATCTTTTGTTAAAAATGACCTCAAAAGTGGGAGATATTATATGTCAGTGCTTATTTCAATTGTCGCGACACAACATTTATATGTATTTTTTCCAATATAATCTTGTAAGACTGAAATATTTTGCATTTTAGCTGTTTTCCTTTCTCGCAATACCAAATTTATGCATCTTTTGTCAAAAATGAATCCAAAAGTGAGAGATATTATATGTTGGTGCTTATTTCAATTGTCGCGACACAACATTTACATGTATTTTTCCTAAAATTACCTTATATAAAACTTTTTTAAATATTACCTCATATAAAACTTTCATTTGTAAAGATGTATTATAAACCGCATAATGAAAACCTGACTTTTCAAATATATTTATGTAAAGATTTATAAAAAGTTATATCGCGACATGTAAAACTTCTTCGAAATGGTATGATAAAGTAAAATATTTAAAAAGTAAATTATTTTGGTCATTTGTAATGATTTAGTATAAACCTGACTTTTCAAACATACTGATGTAAAGATTTACAAAAAGCTATATCACATCTGGGACTAATATAACATATTATATTAGTCCTAGATCACAACATATAAAACCAAATACTTCAAAAGGATATAATAAAACAAAATATTTAAAAAAAATGAGTTATTTTGGTCATTTGTAAAGATTTAGTATAAATCACATAATGAAAATCTGACTTTTTGTCATTTATAAAGATTGGGTTAATGGGGTATACGCGGGAAGTGTGGCTTGCCTTTTCAAGCGAGAGGGAAACGGGATTGAGGCAATAAAATCGTTGAAAAACGGATCTGAGACTGGAATATACGCGTTCTTATAATTCTAGACGACTGCCGTTTTCATTTTTGTAGCAGGAAAATATTAACTGACATGTTTGATAATTTATATATATCTGCATTATAATTTTTTATATGTCTCTGGTATTTTTTCGCATTTGCTTATCAAAAAGAACGCTACGTGGAAATAATTTTTTATAACCTCAGCTATCGCTTATAAAAAATACGATCTAACTAAATATAAATAAGATAACCTCGTTTTAAATAGTGATCCTCGCGACAGCTTTCAAGTGCACTTGAAGTTCACTAGTGAACGCGAAAATACCTGTCATGGAATAGCTACCTATTCCAAAAAAGTGAACTTCGCGACAGCTAAGAGAACGTAAAGTGCACTTGAAAAGTGAACTTCAAGTTCACTTTAAGTGCACTTTTTGGAACGTTGCGTCTGCACCCATCTGAACCTAGTGAAAATGCTGAAGAAGATTTTGTTAAAACATGTTTCCATTATAAAGATAAAATTAAATGGGCTTATTATCATGCAGAAAAGAAATTTAAAATATCAAAAGAGAAAAAAGAAGAACTATATAATACTTCTGATTGTTGTTATATGTGTAAAAAGGAATTAGAAAGAAAAGAAAAAATAATTGAACATAACCATTTATCAGGTCAATTTAGAGGAATTTCCTGCTCTAGTTTTAATAGATTAGAATCTAGTGATGGAAAACAATTTCCAATCTTTTTCCATAACGGGAGCGGATATGACTTCCATTTTTTAACAAAAGAATTACTGAAACATGAAAAAAGATACAATAAAGTAAAGGTATTACCAAAGGATAGTGAAAATTACATATCAATAACATTTGGAGATAAATATTTTAAGTTAGTTTTTAAAGATAGTATGAGATTTTTACTGAGTAGTATAGATAACTTATCAAAAACATTAACAGATGATCAATATAAAATACTTAAAAAAGAATTATTTATTCATGTTAAACAACAATTATTTGGATTTTATAATAATGAATTTAGTAAAGAAATGAAAATGCACGAAGAAAGAGACGAAAAATTAATTGAGCATTATACAAATCTTTTATTTGAAGATTTAAAATATCATGAGTATAACGAAAGTGAAAAGAAATGGGAAAGAACTTTCAAAGGTGTATTTCCATATGATTATTTTGAATCTTTAGAGAAATCAAAAAATAAATTTTTTTCCAGATAAAAAAGAATTTTATTCTATTAAAGATATATCAGATACTGAATATAATCATGGAAAAAAGATATTTGATAGATATTGTGAAACATTTAAAGATTACTTAATGCTTTATCAAAAACTAGATGTGTTAATATTAACCGATGTATTTGAGAATTTTAGAGAACTATGTTTAAAATATTATGAAATAGATCCAGCTTATTGTTATTCAGCACCTGGTTTATCACGGAATGCAGGATTAAGATATACAGGAATAAAATTAGATTTGATAAATGATATAGATATGTTAAATATGATTAAAAAAGCGATTAGAGGGGGATTTTCCGGGGTATTAGGAAAACGTTATGTTGAAGCAAATAATAAATTTACTATAAAGAAAAATTAGATAATCCAAATTATCTTTTTTATATAGATGCTAATAATTTATATGGTGGTGGGATGTCAGAAAAACTTCCGACTGGAAATTTTAAATGGAAAGGTGAAGATAAAGATATAAACTATTATTTAGATAAATGTAATGAGGAAAAGGGAATGATTTTTAAAGTGGATTTAGGATATGATCAACAAACAAAATTCAAATTAAGAAAATATCCACCTATGCCAGTTTTTAGAAATATAAATGAAAAAGAAATATCAGATTATTCAAGAGATTTTTTAAAACAACATAATACTAAATTAGGAGACGTTGAAAAATTAATCTTAGATCTTCATGATAAGAAAGAGTACATTGTACATTATGATATTCTCAAATATTACATTTCTCTTGGAATAAAAGTAACAAAAATTCATAGTATAATATCCTTTAATCACAAAACGTGGTTAAAAGATTACATTGATTTCAAAACAAGCATGAGAGCAAAAGCAGAAAATGATTTTGAAAAAGATTTCTGGAAATTTGTGAATAATTCTTTTTACGGAAAAACAATGGAGGATATTTCTAATAGATGTTTAGTAGAATTAGCATATACTTCTGAAGATCTTAAAAGATTAGCATCGAGAGATAATCTAAAAGATATTATAGATTTTAATGATAATTTTAAAGCAGTATTATTAAATTATAAATCAATGTATTTTAATAAACCTATTTATTTAGGAATGTGTATTTTAGATTATTCAAAATTAGTATTGTATAAATTTTATTATGATATTATTGAAAAATATTTTCCAAATAATGAAATTTTATATTCCGACACGGACGCATTTGTATTAAATATATTCACAGAAGATCTATACTCTGATTTAAAAAAAATAAAAGAAAATTTAGATACATCTAATTATCCAAAAGAGCATCCTTTGTATTCAACTGTAAATAAAAAGGTAATATGTAAATTTAAAGATGAATTAGGAGGTAACATAATGACAAAATTTATTGGAATAAGAAGTAAAATGTATGGATATGAATATATAGATTTAAGCGGAGTTAAATTTAAATGTACAGCAAAGGGAGTTAATAAAACAACTAAAAAAGAATTAAATTCTGAATCATATGAAAGTTGTTTATTTGAAAAAAAAAAGTAATTCATAAAACAATGTTTAATATAGTACATAAGAAACAAAATATATCTAAATGAGATGATTAAAATTGGGTTATCACCCTTTGATGATAAGAGATATATCTTAGATAATGGAATAGATACACAACCTTATGGTTTTAATTTATTTTAATTTCCAAGCAATAAAACCAGTTAATACCATACCACCAATAACAAATGCAATTTCTCTATTTTTCTGATCTTCCGATGGAGTATAAAAATCACTTAGTTTAGGCTTGGGTGATGATGGGGTAAATTGTTTATTTGTAACATAATAATATTCTCTCATGGCTTGATCAACATCATCAAAAGTTTTAACAGCATGATTTTCTTTTCTTAATTGTTCATTTAGAAAATCTAATCTTTGAGTTCTTCTTTTATTCCATTCTTCTGTTTCTTTTTCTAATTTTTCTATTGCTTTGTCATGTCATATTTTCTCTTCATCTGCATTACTACCCATATGTGAAAGTAAATAATTACTACCAGAAAATGCCAAAGCGTTCGTCATTGCCCCACCTAACATCATTGCTAATGCACTTGCCATTTTTAAGAAAATAAAATTTATTTCATAATATCAGCAGGTATAATGCCTTGCTTAATCAACATGTCTTTTGTTGCCATTGCAAGCAGTATATCAATGGATAACATAAAAATATCATTCATGTTAAAATCTACTTTGGGTGCTGACCTTCTAAATACTTTTTTACCTATTTCTGCGTATCCAACTGTTAATAATGTTTCAACTCCAGCATGATATAACATATTTGCTATTTGTTTTCCGTCTTTTGGTGTTGCCATTTTTATATATTAAATTTTTAATTTTTTTTATTGTTCTTATTTTTGAATTCTTCTATTTCCTCTTCTATTTCTTTTTTTAATTCTTCTTTTTTTAATTCTTCATATAATTCACATAATTTAAAAAAAAAACTATTTATAGCTGTTAAAAAGAATGCTGAAAAAATTAACTCGTTTATCATTTCATCTATTTTTTTCTATTTTACCCATTTTAAAATAATAAAATTAGTTAAATTCAAAAGAATCAATTTCTTTTTTTTTGTTTTTTTTAAAGGGATTTGCTCACTTGGTTTTTCTTTACCAAACATGATTTCTCTAATCATTTTTTCTGGTTTTTCTCTTTGTTTATAAAAAAACAACCCCAATCCACCTACTACCCCAATTGATAAACATAGTGGTAATATGTAATTTTTGTTCGGAGTGTATTTCGCTCCGCTCGAATTTTGTTTGTTTGTTCGACATATATGATGAAACGAATCTGTAGTTTTATCATCATTTGTTATTGGAATCTCACCAGCTTGTTTTAATTCTGTTTTCTTTTTTTTATTTTTCTGCTTCTTTTCTTTTTAATTCAGCTTTTAGCTTTCTTGCTTCTACACCTTTCTTACCAGCGGCTACTCGTTTTGGAATTTTTTTGTTGAGGTTTTTTAGATTCTTTTATTTCTTTTTTGTTTTCTTCTTGTTCCGAATTTTCACTCGTCATTTTTTATATCATTATTTTCGTCTTTTTTTTTGAAATCAATATGTCTTGCTGTTGTTAACATTGCAGTAAAAGGAGCAAGATACATTCCATATCTACAATACAGTTCACAACATACATTAGTTAAAGCGTGATTGATAAAAGGATCTTCCCCTAAAATAACCAACTAATGATAATACTGCAGTGTTTGTTATAATTGTTAGTATTTCTAATAGCATTGCTTTTTATTGCTATTTTTTGCCTTATAACTTAAGCATTTCTTAAGCATTACTTAAGCATTACTTAAGCATTACTTACCAAAACTTGTATTAACATATTTATAATCAGTGATTTTGTAAATTTTATCAATTTCTAAGTCGGTCCATTTTTGTGTATTGTGATCTTTTTGTTTTTTTAACAATCTATCAAATTCTTCTCTCTTCATTTTTAAAGAAATAAAATTTAATAAACTCTTCGCTCGCTTAATCAAGTAACCAATAATCAGTAGGTTGATCTGTCTTTAATATTAATTTACGATGTTTCTTTTTTTAAGTTCTTCCTTTATTCTTTGTCTTTCTTCTAAAGTGGGAATAACATCATGTGCTCTTAAACATTTATCAAAACTGTCTCTGTCTTGTGTGTAAAACATGCATAACCATTTTGTTTGTTCTTTTAAATCGTTTAACACTGAATTATATCTCTGTGAAATTACCCATACTGATTGTTTAGCATGTCTCCCTGAAAACGCAAGTTCAGACAGCATATCTCTTTTCTTTGTTAATTGTTTTGTTGCGCTGCAATCATCAATAATATATAATGTTGGTTTTCCTGCAAATTTCTTAAAAAATATTCTTAATAGTTCTTGTAATTTTTCTTCTCCGTTATTAAGGATAGGATTAAGAATTATCAATTTTTTTTTGTTTTTTGTTTTCTAACATCACCAATCCACTCACGATTTTTGTATGCCTCGTTCCATTGAATAGTTGGACAAAGTATAACACTATATGTAAATACTCCACGATATTTTGTTTCTAATAAATCAAGAACAAACTCTGTTTTTCCACAACCGGTCTGACCACAAATAATTGCACAATGAGGGTATTTTGGTAAATAAAATAAAAAAAATAAAGGGTCGTACTTAATATTTTACTTCTTTAAATATTCCATCTTCAAAATTAATTTGTGCATCTTGTATAACATAAATATAAACATTTATTGGTTTATTATCAACTTCTGCTTTTTTCTTTATTTGAATTGCTATACCTTGAGAGGCATTTTCGATTCTTCTATCTGATCCATGTAGTGAGTTATCATCTGTTAAACGTAAGTCTAACCATAAAGCATAATTAGTTGTTAAGTATTTTTCTAATGTAGTATCAGATAAATTTAATTTTTTGCAGTTTTATTTATTTCATCCCACTGTTGATCTGCTTCCATTCCTTCACTGTGTAATTGATTTGGAACACCTTCTACTGTTATTTTTATTTTTGTTATTTCAGGATTATAATAAGTTTCAGTGCTTGTTCTTTCTGGGTCTTCGAATAACATCAGAATACCTTTCATACTTTTAGCCGGCGTATTAAATTCCAGAGTGTATCAGTTTTATTTTTAAGTAATTGTTCGTATCTTATTATTCGGTCATATAAGATAACCATTTTACTGTCAATTTGATGTCTTATTTGATTTGCTAATTCAGGGCTAGAAACCATATCAAATTGTAAGCAAATATCATTGATTTTATATATTGCATCTTTATCTGTTGAATGAATAACTTTGTTGTAGTCGTTGAATGTAAGTTCATATTGGAGTTTATTACCAAGACCGGCTTGGTAAAAGGGCATGTGAGTTTCTAAAAGTTCAAAGTCAAGTGGAATACAAAATCTGTTTTTGAATGTTTTCGCTATGGCTTGGTCTCCTACATTTTCTGTTTTATCTCCTGCTCCAACTCTATGTTTTAACATATTTGTTGTACCAATTCCTTGAAATGCCATATTTGCGCGTTAAGTCGTAGTTTTCCACAAATCAACATAACAATGATAAATATCACTATCATCAATTGACATAACTTCATTACCACTTATTTTAATTGTTGTTTTTTTAACTATTGCTCTTCCTATGTTTTGGTAAATAGTTGCATTTGCATCTTTAGATTCAATTTCTAGTTTAAAAGTTAATCTAGTTGTTCCAGGAACAATAACATCATTATCACCTAGATTAGGAAATATTACTAATAATTGTTGATTTTCTTTAATAGTTGAAGGAGTATTAGTTATTTTAACACTTTGACGAATACCTTTTGCAGCATGAGGTTCTCTTAATTTTCTGTAAGGGTTTAATTTTTCTCCGTAAGCCGACATTTTTTAAGGGATAAAAATAGAGTTTATAAAAATAATTCAATTGCCGCTGATACTAGAGTATTGATACATAAAGGACTATCACTCTTACTCATAAAACTTATTCTATCTCCAGCCTTAACATTTAAAGGTTTATCAAAGTTTTTATAATTATGATATTCATAAACAGAATCGTCCAATTCTATTCCATCAAAAGTTAATTTATCATTAACACTCACCATGACAGTTAAACCATCTTTTCCTGTTTTTAGACTTATTAAACTAAGACCTAATATTTGACCTGGATAATTAATAACATATTCACTACCACCAGTACCAAAATTAAACATTTGATTAAATTTCAATGGGCCATTAATACCAGCGAATATACATATTGTGTTTCTGTCTGGTATATTTATAATTTTGTTATATAATAAATTATTATTAATTTCCATTACTTGAAGCTCGTTACTCATTTTTAATATTTCCGATGCATCTACGTGTTTTTTTTTAACTCCAAATATACTCATTTTTATTATAAAAATTTTAAATAATTTCTAAAACACAATTAATTGGTAAACTATTACTTATTTTTTTATTATACTCATCTCTAATTTCTAATTTCAATTCTGTTATAACATCATTTACTAAACATTTATATTCTGGATGCTCAAATCTCTCTGTTATAACATCTCCAAACTCTTTATTCTCAACTGGAATAACAACCAATAATGTACTCGGTTCACCATCAAGATAATTATTAAAAGTGCTTACTTGTTCTAAATGTACATACAATGATTTATAGATAGCAAAATCTATGGGTCTGTTTCCATAATGTTTTTCATTAGGTGTGAATATTTTTGTTTTATTAAATCCTAACATATATCTTAAACTTTTACTTATCTTTAATTGAACAGGAGTGGTTAATAAAGCAATACCATTTGTTTCATTTACGGACAATTCAATATTTTCTTTTATAAATTCATTTGCTTTTTGTTTGAAACTATAATAACCATCTATAAGTTTTATGGGTCTCTCTCCAGTTTTTTTTATATGTACATCTGAAATATTATTCCAACCTACGCAATATGTTATATATTTTAACCCTATACGTTTATTTTCGTTTCTGTTATCAATGTAAGTAAGTAATTTTATTGTTTTATCAATATTTGAAATAGTATGGTACATTTTTTAGGATAAAAAATGAAGAAAGAATTTAAATATAATCCTAATGCATCGTATAACCCCCATACTAAATATTCTAAAAAAGATATCATTCTTGTTAATCAATTAATATTTGTAAATCAAAAAGAAAATTTTAAAACAACTTTCCCCGATTTATTTCAAAATTATCAAAACCCACCATTACACACAAACGAACCATGGAATACATGGATGTATTCTTCGTGTGATTGGTGGCAATGTCAATTAAACTTTGCAGTCTGGTGTGCAACTACAGGATGTGGTGTTTCTTATGATGATCATATAAAAAACACTTCAAATTTAACCCAAACGGTTTATATGTTTCATTTATATTATTGTATTGCCAGAATCTTAAAAGAACTTAAATCACCTTTACCAACTGATTCTTCTTTTTGTTAATATAAAAATCCCTATGACAAAGCTGCATATCAAAAAATATGTAACGAATTTCAAATTTCACCTCATACAGATTGGAGACAAAACTTAGAAACAGCTTGCCATGGTTTAGGAAGTTTTACCCAATACTATAAACCAAGTGCTGAATATAGAATGAATCATTCTCAGAATGGACCATTATTAAATATAAACGATTCAGTTAAGCATAC